>JAVSCE010014990.1:0-35658 GCA_032199065.1 Smutsia gigantea
CATTTAAAAATGTCTTATAGAGTAATTTTCAAGTGTAATTGAACTACATCTTCCTAAATACATTTAAAATGCCTTTGATATCTTCCTTCTTGAATCATCGGGAATCTTTTGCCACATCTTAAAGGGGATTGTAAGCAATGTATGTGTATTATATATATGCTCTGGTCACCTCTGTGGGATGGGTCTGGGCTACTCCCTGTGAAAGGATGTATCAGAACCCTTCTGTCCGTTGTATAGCAAGACTGGGAAAGGAAAGCAACAGCCAACATAGGATAAGAGCATCAAACTTTCTAGTAGTTTTCATTTCATTTAGATTAAAATCAAAGTTCTTAACATGGCTTACAAGGCTCTGCCGGCCTCCCTGTTAACTTTCTGAACTCATTTACCACTCTCCCTCTTGTTCTGCTGCAGCCACACTGGCCTCTGCTGTTCCTCCAGCATGTTGCCGTCCTGTCACCTCACTGCTGTGAAGCTAATGCTCCCTCTGCCTGGAGTGATCTTCCCCTGATAGCAGCATGGCTGGCTGGCTCAGCTGACTGAGGGTTCTCTCTTCAAAGGTCACATTGTCAGTGAAGCCTTCTCTGGGCATCTTGTGCAGTGTCACATCTTCCTGCTAGCTCTTTCTGCTGTCACCCTCTTTATTTTTCTTCAGAGTTCGTATCACCTTTGATACATTATGTGTGTTTATATGTGCATGATCAATTCTTCAAAAACACTGCAAGCTCTGATTCCATCCTCAGCTCCTGACACATTGCTCTGTTAGTGTTTGTAGAGTGAGCAGATTCGTGAGTGAAACTAAGGGGGATTCGTGTGGAAGTTTTAAAAGTTTAGAGAAATGTGGGCTGTGAAACACTCCTCCCCCTGACCCCGCCCCGCCTTCTAGTTTTGCTACTGCAGACCATTCTCTGCTCTAGAAGAGATGAGAAATGAAAATAGGGTTTAGGATATTTGTTGGTAGCAGTGGATAGAAGGGAAAGGAAATGAAAAAGGAAGTTAACAACCCAGGCTCTGGGGAGTACAAGTTAGAGTAAGAAGTGAGTTGATCAGCTACCTGCTTAAGGGGCAGCCTTTCCTTTCTAATTAAGGAAAGGAAGAGAAACAATTTCCGAACGCCGGTTTTGAGCTAAGCAGTGTACTGCATACCTGACAATGTCGCTTAGTCTTCACAGTAGCCCTTTCAAATAAGAATCATTATGGCCATTTTATAGGTCAGGAAATGGAGGTTTAGAAGATGAAATAACCTTCCCAAGATTATGCAGCAAGTAAATGGGGTATTCTGGTCTGACTCCAAAATCTTACATTTACTTCCTCATACCTGAAGGAGGAATCTGTGTGTATTAATAACTTGCATTTCACATGGTGGTGTTAACATTTCAGAAAATGTTCATCCGTCTTATTTGACTCCTTATAACAAACTTGTGAAAGTAGCTACCACCCCAGCTTTACAGGTATCAGTAGCTACTTGGTGTCAGTGATGTAATTTGCTGCAAATTCTACAGCTAGAAAGGAGTGGGAGCCACGGCTTTAAGCAAACCTTCCTGACTTAAAACCTGTTATTATTTTACCTCAAACTTAAAACACAGGAATTCTTGATAGCACCTATAAATTATATTTGGCACACTGTAGAAGCTAAATATGTCATGATAAAATTAGAGAGCAGGAGCCTTTTAAGAGATCAGAAAGAGCAAATTTCTCATTTATAGCTAAAAGCCAGGAAAAATGTTGACTCATCCAGGAACACTCATCTAGTTGTTGTAGAGCTGGGACTAGAATCCAGGTTTCCTCACAGCTCCAGTGCTCTGCTCTGCTTTAATTACTGAAGAGTTTATATTTGATCTCTCTAGTAGGTCTTTCCCCTTGATTCCCTCTTTCCTTCACACGCTTTAGATATTAAAACCTACAGAGAAATTTTGTTACCATTTTTATCTCCCAGTAACCCAGTTCTTTCCACAGGTAATTGAAGTTTCTTGTGTATCTTTCCAGAGATATTTTATACACATAAAGCAAATACATAAACAGTGTGTATTTATTTAATAACATCTGTAGATTATTACATATTAGTACATATAGTCATTTTTTAAAGGTCACATTCATATTGAATGAATGATTATAACTGAACCAGTTAATGAAGGACATTTTAAGTTGTTTCCAGGCTTTTAAATTAAAAACAATTCAATAATGAATGATATTGCACACATCATTTCTTATACGTACAGATGTATTAATGGAATACATTTCTAGAAGTAAAATCGCTAGATATGTTTTTGTAATTTTTTATATTTCCATACTTAGACCTTTATTTTTACTGTAGAAATGGAGTGTTTTCACTTTGAATGAAATTGCTTTTAATTATCTTTTCTATTTAGCAGTAGGAGTTTATAGTTTAAAAAATAAGAGTAACACAATTTCTTTTTTAAACTTTTGGATGCTATATGCTTTGGTGTTAATGTGGCAGGTTAAAGAGGGTAACAGAAGCAGTACTGTTTAGAAGTCAGACCTGAATTGGATCCCGGTTCCACCAACCCACTGACTTTGTGACATTTTGCAGGTTACTTAAACACTGAGCCTCAGTGATCTCCTCTCAGAAACAGAAATAATACCAGCCTTAAAGAGTTGATATCTAGACCTACTGCATTTTATTGATATGTTTTTTTCCCTTAAATTAGTACCTCTGATATTGAGATGCTTCATAATCAAAGCCATGCCATGGTTATTGGCATTTTTTTTTCTTACTTGGCACATAAAATAACGATGGTCTTACAATTGATGACATCTTAGATTTGATAAAGTAGGGTGATTCCACTTACTGACTGACCCAAGTGAACTGTGCTAGGGCATGGTGTAGGCACAAGTTTATGTGATGGGGAAAGGTCAAGGTGGGCATGGGGCTGGTTGATAGGTGTTAGAGGAGTGGGTCTACAAATGCAAGTTTTGTTCTGGGCAAGCAGCCAGTGCAGCAGATCACCACAGAGGGAGGATAGTGCAACTGGTTGATGGGGCACAGGAGCAGATATTACAAATCTGGGTATGTGGAAGTTGAAATTATGGCAAATTGTTGGTGGATAACAGGAATTGGTTCAGGGGTGAGATTTAGAAGCCATGTACTAATTTGTGGCAGGAAGACATTGAAATAATGGAACTATGGGAGAAAATACTTGTAAGTCATATCTGATAAGGGATTTGTATCCAAAATATATAAAGAACTCTAATATTCAACAACAAAAAGACAACTCAGTTTAAAAGTGGGCAAAATTCTAAACAGACATTTCTTCACAAAAGGTATATTAATGGCCAATAAGCATGTGAAAAGATGCTCAACGTCCTATTGGGTAATTGTCAATCAAAACTGCATGGAGATATTACTTTACATCTACTAGGAGAGCTAGAATCAAAAGGACAGATGTTTACTAACAAGTATTGGTGAGGATATTGAGAAATTGGAGCCCTCAAACACTGCTGACAGGAATATAAAATGACACAGCCGCTTTAGAAAACAGTTTGGGAATTCCTCAGAAAGTTAAATAATAGAATTAACGTGATCCAGCATTTCATGGCTAGATGAATACCCAAGAAAAATGAAAATATGCGTTCATGTAAAAGGTTGTATATAAATGTTTGTGGCAACATTGTTTATAATAGCCAAAATGTAAAAGCAACCCAAATGTCCATCACCTGATGAATAATAGGTAAAAGTAGTGTGGTATATCTGAAAGATGGCATATCAGAAAAAGGAATGAGAGATGAAGTACTGATAAAATTCAGCAGCATGGATGAAGGTTGAAAACATTATGCTAAATGAAAGAAGCCAGACACAAAAGACCACATATCAGAGACAGAAAGTAGATAAGTGGTTTAGTGGCCCAAGGGATGGGGTGGGAGAAATGAGAGATGGCTGCTAGTCAATAATGAGATTCCTTGTTGTGGTGGTGAAAATGTTTTGTAATTAGATAGTGATAATTGCACAACCTTGTAAATAACGAAAACTGTTGAATAATTTAAACTTTTTTATGTAGTGGATTTTATGGTATGTGAGTTATATCTCAGTAATGTATTTACACAAACAAATGAGTCCCTAGTTCTAGGAAGGGCCTAGATTACTTAGCAGTTATCAGTATAAGTAAAGAGTTCAGAGTAGAAGTTTAATTATAAGAGTTGGAGCACATGTTCATTGGGGGAAAGTCTGTGAGAAGAGGGAGGCAAAATGGTGATACTGGGGTTTGGGAATAAAACAGAAGCAGTTATCAGCATTGTAGTATCATGCCAAAGTCAGACAAATAAGAAAGTCAACAACGCTGAGACTCTGAATGTGGATCTCGTTAACATTGAAAATGCTTCCTACCTAAAGTTGGTATTGGTTCTGCAGTCTGTGTGGAGGGCTGAGCCTGCAGAGAAGACCTAGGGGACCCCACTGTGGAGAGGACCCTGATGTGGAATGGAAGGATCCAGAAATAGGACCTACGCTAGCCTGGATAATTGTGTGCCCCTAGAGGTCAGGAACTGTCTTATTCATCTAAAGTATCCCACAGAGGCCAGCATTATGATGTTCAGGCAGCTGTGGTCCACAGAGGTGTAGAGAGGTAAGGAAGGCTAAGTTAGCTAAGGTGATAGTTGTTGGGATGGAATGGAATGTGGATATGAAAAGAAAATTCCCTAGGAGTACAATGTTCAGTCAAGTCAGGAACCAAAAGACACAGTAAAGACTTGTGCCTTTGTGTGAAAAAGGAAATGTCATGGGATTTACTCAAATTTCCCATGGGGATGATGTAAGCTGTTTATTAATGTCCACATATCATACACAACCAGGCTTATATGGCCCTCTCTGTTCATTACTTCTGTCTGTGCCAGTCATCATTGTGCTTTTAAAAAATTAATTCTTTGTCCTTATAATTTAATCAAGGCTTTATGTGCTGTCTGTTGAAGTAAGATTCCCCCCAATAATTGGGAGATAAGATCAGACAAATGATTATTAATATCAAGCAAGGGAAATAAAGTTTATCATGCTTACATGGTGGAGGTCACTGGCTTATTGTTGCTCATTATGGGTTTCTAAATATTAATGACAACTCTAAAAGATAAATACAAATTTTATAGGTAGTCCTTGAGTTAGGCTTTTCTTACCTACAAATTTTTTGTGTATATGGATAGTGGCTGTAGGCATCAGCTACAAAGGTAGCCCAGGCCCCTTTCCTCTTGTCAATAGTTTTCAAAATGGCTTCATTCGTGAAATAAAAATTTTTATATGATCTTGTCCACCCAATAGGTTAGTTTTGCAAGCTGTAGTAGGGCTGTGGAGGGAGGGAAAAGAAGAAAGAGGGAAATCTTTCTTTTCTTATTTTAAAGCTTGTGGGTTTGGAACGATAAAAGCTGTGAAGAATAAACTAAAGCTTCCTTGGGGTTGCTGACATCATGTGGAATGGAGGTTTACCCCCCTGAATAATTTTCTCTTCATAGAGTCTGAGGCTTTTATTTTTCTTTTTTACCTGTGCCCAAACATGTTACTAAAGATTCATTTTGGTTTAGGGTTTTGCTTTGTGAAAGAGTTGAGTGTTGCTTGAGGGGCTGGGGTGTGTGCAAGCGCAGCCTGCTCTAGGGTGGACTCATGACTTCCTGCCTAGTGCAGCAGGGTGAGGTCAAGCTTTCCCCAAGGAAAAGTTGAGAGTGGAACAGGGTCCTGGGAGAAAGGTGAGTGGTTTTGTATCTGGAATATTTCTGAAGGAAGCTAAAGACAGGATAAGAATGTGGTAGTGGGGAGGTGGGGCAGGGGAGGAGACCGGGGTGTCAGGAGGTACCCCAAAGACCAGCTTTTCCCCCTTGTAAGTGCAGCTGAGGGTCGGCTCTGTACTCTGGGAAGGGAAATGAAATTCTCTTCCTGTTTCTTCTGGGGCCAAATAACTCTGCTTCAGAGGTTGGAACTCAGGGTTAACACTGGCTCAGGACCATATTTCAATGGTAGCTTTTGTGGTCTGGCCTTTGGACCTAAACACAGATTAGGATAATTTTTCCCAGGAGAAATGAGCACCAAATAACTCGATTTGGAAGCAGACTTTTGTAATAGAACTGGTCTGTAAGTTAACTTTGTTCTGTGCACTTTCTTGTTGCCCAGTGATTTGCAACCAAATCCTTTCCACAGGCGTCTGTATCATCACAGAGATTGCGCCGGTCACATGGAAAGCACATGGTGGCTTTAGACAGTCTGAGACAATTAGCCACACTGACTGAAGGCCTGCATTTGGTTGAAAAGAAACTAAAAGGATTACTGGATTTAGTGTAGCTTTTATTATTCTGCATTAGTATTCTGGAGGATACATTATGGAAATCTCTGTAACTATACATGTTAGATTAAATACTAATTTCAGTCAGGAAAAAATATGTACTTGAGTGAAGGAGGAGCCAGCATATTGGAAACATTTGATATAACAATAAGTGAGGGTGTTGCAGGGAACAAAGGTTCTCTGTGACTTGACAGCTGTTGTTAAAAAGTGACACCAGGAAGAGCCTGACTCTGGCTCACAGCTGCCTGAAGTTGCTGCTGTCTTCTCGAGTGTTACCAGAGGAATTTGCATTGCTCTGGTTTTAGCAAATAGAGGCTTCTGATAGCTAACCAGGTCCTTATTGTGCTCTGTGAAATCAATTCCTGATGTCCCACGATGATCTTCATAATTAGTGGGTTTTCCAACAGCGAGTATTTCGGAATTCTATGTTCAAGGTACCTTGCTTGACTTCACGACACTTCTGGAGAGCATGACAGAGGTCTCAGGTACATCAAATCTAGTTGGACGTATGTAACAGGATTTTAAAAGGAACTCTAACTTACTTAGGTTCCTCTTAACAGCCCTGAAGGCCAAGAATAAAGCAATAGTTACCACGTTATTTTCATACTGTAAGGACTTGCGTAGAAGGTAGCCTTAAATTGGATTTGCATTTAGACTACACTTCACCTCCAAGAAATAAGTGTTGAGAGTTAAGGGTTCTGAGATGATGTTTTTGGAGAGAGCTGTTAATATGGATGTGTTCTGTGTCCTTTCTTGCCTTTGTACACATGGAGAGGAGAGTTTGCATCTCTTAAGCCCTTTTCATTGAAGACAAGTGATGAGGGGAGCTCTGAAAGAATCATTCTGATAACTTGACGTGAGTTCCCTGGTGTTTGGGGAGCATGAGGATTAGTATGTGAATCTGTGGGTCAGTAGCAGAGCAGAGGGGAAGGAAGAGGTTGTACAGTTAGTGATCTGCTCTTGGAAAGACAGTAGTTTTTCCCTGAACTTATAGATGGAACCAGGTTAAAGCCTTCTAAAAAGAGATGCCATGCATGGCTACTAGAAGATGATATGAGGCAGGAGGGAGGTGCCCAGGAAACTTCCAGGAGTGGTGTAAATGGCCAGGCCTCGCTTAAGTCCTGGGAATTGCTCATGGACGGTCCCACTTAGGGACTCTTCCAAGGAAAACCATAGGCCCTCATGAGAAAGTCAGATTTCATTGGTGTGGCCTTTTCAACCCGCCTTCTTATCTCTCCCTTCTGTCACTTCCAACCCTGAAGAGACAGTCTTGCTGGGGGTAGAAGAGATGCAGAATAAGACAGGGAAAGAGAAAAGATGACTGATGTTTATCCACCACTCCCAACCCAATTGCAGACTTCTTAGCTCTATCTAGAAAGGGAAGAAAGAAGCTTTAATTAAGATGAGTACTGACTAATGCACTATACTAGACTTCTTAATTATTGAAATCACTATGTTGGGGCTGAAAATGATTGAACATGTACTTATAATTGAAAATGGAAAAAATTAGGAGACTTGCCTTAGATTTCATTAAGGAGCAAGAAAAAACTTACCCATAGGATGGCTTTGAAGGAAAATTTTATGTTATACTGTTAAGTTCAGTTCTGTATCATTTATACATTCATTCGTGCACAGAAGTGGAAAGATAAGCAATTATAAAAGGAAATTTTAAGTACCAATTGCATGGTATTCATAAAGCTTGGTATATGTATTTTCCGAACCACACCTCTTAAGAGTAAGAGACACACCTTTTTGATTGTACTTTTGCTTTATTGTGCTTCAGCTATGTTACGTGTTTTACAGATTGAAGGTTTGTGGCAACCCAGCATTGAGCAAGTCTTTTGGCACCATTTTTCCAATACCATTTGCTCACTAGGCATCTCTGTGTAACATTTTGGTAATTCTTGGCAGTATTTCAAACTTTTTCATTATTGTATTCGTTACAGTGGTCTGTGATCTGCGATCTTTGAAGTTGTTACTCTTGTAAGTGTTTTGGGGTGCCTTGAATCAAGCTCATGTAATATGATGAACTTAATAAATGTTGTGTGTGTTCTGACAGCTCCAAGTGTCCATTCCTCATCTCTCTTCCTCTTCTTGGGCCTCCCTATTCCTGAGACACAATATTGAAATGAGGCCAGTTAATGACCCTACAATGGCTTCTAAGTGTTCAAGTGAAAGGAAGAGTTGCATGCCCCTCATTTTAAATTAAAAGCTAGAAATGATTAAGCTTAGTGGGGAAGGCATGTCCAAAGTAGAGACTGACTGAAAGCTAGGCCTCTTGTGCCAAATAGAGTCTCCAAAGGCTGACTTTATGGTGAGGGGATAAAATAGCTAGTGAGGTTAGGTTGAAGCCAGTGCTCATTCACTATTCTGAAAATCCTAGGGTCCTTAAGAATTAATGCCAGACCTATTCTGCTTGTGCTCTAGAAATGAACAACAAGGCCTGAATGACAGCACGTCTGTTTATAACATGGTTTACTGAATATTTTAAGCCCACTGTTGAGACCTGCTCAGAAAACCTGGTTCCTTTCAAAGTATTACTTGAGATATATGGACAATGAGATGAATGCTGGCTAACAGAACTGCAGTCCACGGATCAATGGGTCATACTGACTTTCAAGTCTTCTTACTTAAATACATTCCATGAGCCTATAACTGCCATAATGATTCCTCTGATGGGTCTGTGCAAAATCATTTGGAAACCTTCTGGAAAGAATTCACTATTCTAGATGCCATTAGGAACATTGGTGATTTCTGGAAAGAGGGGAAAATACCAACATTAACAGTCATTTGGAAGAAGTTGACTTCCAATCCTTATGAATGACTTTGAGGGGTTCAAGACTTCAGTGGAGGAAGTAACTACAGATATGGTGGAAATAGCAAGAGAATTAGAAGTGGAGCCTGAAGATGTGACTGAATTGCTGCAATCTCATGATTAAACTTTAATGGATGAAGAGTTGGTTTTTATGGATGAGCAAAAAAGAAAGTGGTTTCTTGAGATGGAATCTACTCCTGGTGAAGATGCTATGAAAGTTATTGAAATGACAAAGGATTTAGAATATTACATAAACTTAGTTGATAAAGCACTAGTAGGGCTTGAGAGGATTGACTTCAATTTTGAAAAAAGTTCTGTAGGCAAAATGCTATCAAACAGCAACACATGCCACAGAGAAATTGTTCATTTCAGGAAGAGTCATTTGATGCAACACACTTTATTGTCTTATTTTAAGAAATTGCCACAGGCACCCCAACCTTCAGCAGCCAGCACCCTGGTCAGTTAGCAGCCATCAGCATTGAGGCGGATGATGGTTAGCATTTTTTAGCAATAAAGTATTTTTAAATGAAGGGTTGTACACAGTTTTCTTAGAATTACCGCTATTGCACACTTAATAGACTACAGTATTGTGGAAACATAACTTCCAAATGCAAAAAATTCATTTCACTTGCTTTTATTACAATATTTGCTTTATTGTGGTAATCTGCCGCTGACCCTACAGTGTCTTTGAGGTGTTCCTGTAGAGTATTTCAAGTTGGAAAAATCCAGACTGTTGTCAACTTAAGGGGAAGAGGAATTCAGAGCACACTGAGATCATGTTCTGGTTGGAGTGTTGAAGGCTTTGCAAAGAACGTTAAGATGTGGTTTGGGCTTCATTAGGTTTAGGAGCCAACTATGTATTGTAGGTTTTGCTTTGTATTCCACTAGTATTTTTACTTTTCACAATAATCCTTCAAGTTTAGTAGTATTTCCATCTTACCAGAGAAGGAAACTGAGGTCCAGACAGGTTAAATGAAGTGCTGCTGTAATTCCCACAGCTAGTGGAAGTGGTAGAGCTGGATCCTGGTTTGTCAGACGTACTCTGAGGGTTCTTTCCTCTGCCCTGCTGCCTCCCTGCAGCCCCACACACACCAGGATTCAGTAGTGGGATGAGGCAGGATAACCTCAGCAAATGCTCCTGCCGGGAGGAGAAGAGGGGGGCATATATGGCACTCTCTGGTGACCCCAGCCCTGAAATCCCTCAGCTGGCAGTTTTGTAACCAGGATGCGCCCCCACCAGACCCCCCACCCCCTTATGTCTGCTTTCTGGCAAGTTTTCATTTTCTGTTATCCTTTGGAGCCATGTCTGAAGTGGCACTGGAATATGCCCTCCTTAAATTAAGCCCTTTCCTGTTGAGAAAATGGGACTTAAAGATGGCAGTTTATCCAAGGACTCAAACAGCTAGGAAGTGGGATGGCATCTTGGTTTGAATTTTGGGTCTGTCAGACTCTGGCGCCCATACATGTTCTTCTCATCATGCTGCCTCTGCCAAAAACTTTACAAGTGCATGTGTTAATAGGAAACCAGCACATATGAAACCTTATGTTTGGTTTATCATAATTTAAAATATGTAGGTTTTGTGGATAGAAGTAATAATAGGCAAATACTGACTTAAAGTGGAGGGGAGCAGAGAGCCACAGCATTTTTTGTTTAGAATGTTTCCTGACTGGATTCTGTGTGTAGTGTTGGGAAGGGAAGGTGGGGAGGTGAGCAGGATCTCAGTGGAAAGAACGGAACGTGAGTTTGTTAGTCTTGGTTTTTCTTGTTTTCTTATTTTTCCTGGTACTTTCACTCATTTTATAGACCAATAAAGGAATGGAAAATTTGGAATTCTATGAATTTTATTAAATAGTAAGAATTCTGTAATCAGATGTGAATTTAAATTATAGTTCTACTTAGTAGCTGGGTGACCTTGAAGAGGTCACATAATTCTGTGCCTCACTTAGATATGCCCTCTTAAGAGTTTTTTATTCTAAAGGATTATTGTGAAAATTGGGAAAATGTATGTCTTATGGCATAAAATTTATTATCAACTGTTTGTCACATGGTAAATGCACTGAGTGTGCGGGCGCTTCACCTCCGGAGAGGGAGAGGCCGAGTAAAAAGCAGGAGCATTGATTGGCTGGAGAGTCTAGAGACTTGGATTTCAGTGCTGAGCCTGCCAATGGCTCTGCCTCTCACAAAAATCTCTTCCCTTGTGGAGCTTGTATCTAGTTGGGTGGGGGAAGGATGGGCGATAAAATTAAAAAATAGAATGTAAAGAAAACTGGAAAATTTTACCAAGAAGAAAAAAATTCTGTCTTCTAGATGAGCTGGTCTTGAGTACCCCTCTGAGTTGAAAGCTCAGAGTTAACAGGATCCCTTATCTTCTTCCCTTGGTGTGACCCTCTCTGTGCTACCACCAGATAAAAAGAAAATACATTAATATGAAAGTTGTCAAGTATGTGCAAAAGTGGAGAGAATAGTATAATATATACTTGTATATACACATCACTCACATTCAGTAGTTATCAAGATTTTCCCAGTCTGATCTGTTTCTCCCCCTGCTATCTCCATTCCCCTCCCCTTCTGTACCCCATGTTTTTAGAGGGCTCCTGAGACTCTCCAGAGAATGGTGCTGTGCTCAGTGCTTGTCATTTGTTTACAGCTCCCCAGTGGCATCTTAGATCTAGCCTCCTGTCCTTTAACATGTTAAGGGAGTGGATTCGATTTACTGAGCTTCCCAGAATGGCCAGTAAATTACTTGTGCCAGGGTGTAGACCAGGCACCGCTCTGTGGCAGTGCTTGGGAACTACACTTTCACCAGCAGCTGGGGGTCAGGAGAAAGTGGGCTGTCACTCCTGCTCACAGAATGCAGAAGTTGGTTGGCTCATTCTTTTTCTTCCTCTTCCCCCTTCTTTTCTTCTTTAAGGCGGCTTCTTTGCATGGGAAGATGGTGAGTTGGCAATTCTCTTAGGCCAAGCAGAGCTCTTGTGCAATTTAGTGGCATATAATAGGAATAATATTCCTGCTATCACAGCATAATGCCTTGAGCATTATTAAGGGCTTCTGAAACCTTGCCCAGACCAGATTTTATCAGAGGAAGATCTCCCTTTCTGAATGTATAGCTTCCCTAATCTTAAACTTTTCTTGACAACTTCCTAACAGCCTTAAGGAGACTTAGGTCCATTTGCCCTTCTAACTACCTGGAAGGTCTCGTGCCTGTTGAAAGGATGCATTCCCTGTTCTTTCTGGCTAGGACCTTTCTGCATGCATCCTTTCCTGTGATACCAAGAAAGGACATTACTTTCTCACCCTGCCTCCATTTCCCACTTTCATGGGTTCTGAACTCTTTAGTTCATCTCTGTTCCTGCCCTTGCCAGAACCTCTACTACCTTCCACCAGGCAACAGTGTGCTTGATTTTTTTCTTGCTTTCTGCTACAGAATATCCTTTCTGGACTGACTGTTGGTAACTTTTTTCAACTTCAGGAGAGAGATTGTTTTCATTTCTGGCAAGTGTTTGGGGCTTTATGTTTATAAGTGAATGTATACATAGTTACTATGCATGACTGCGGTATTAACTGCCTCAGTTGTGTTGCCTTCTGAGCAAGTATGGTGTTGACATTTCATTGTTTCTGTTCTTCAGCCAGTGCATTTAACACTCTCTGTACCCCACTCCCAGTCACAGCCCAGTTGCTGGATGTTGTTTACAAAGCAGTGGACTCTGGAAAGTAGGGACCTGTCCTGCATAAATGTTGAACAAGCGAGTGAAACCAAGAGAGTAAGAGCAATTGGCTGAAGGGCTTCAAGTAGTGAAAAATAAGACTTTGAATGGTGAACAGCACAGATCAAACCAGGAAGGCTTTGAATACTGTGTAAACATAAGTACTGAATCCTATAAGCAACAGGGAAGCATTTATTTTATACATTTTATAGAGGTATATTTTGTTTACATACAAAAAAGTACACGTGTTAAATATATAACTGGATGAGGCTTTGTTATTACCTTATAGATGCTAAAGGTTAGAGAGGTAAAGTAATTTACCTCAGGCTCCACAGCTAGACAGTAGCGGAAGCTGGATAATCCTGAATTTAATTCTGTCACCAGAGACTGATTTCTTGCTGGTGATCTGCCTCAAATATATCTGGGACCCAAGTTGAAGTAACAGAATGTTATGTCTTTGTGGTGGGAGGTGATGGTTATGTTTGTTACCTGCCCACAACTAATGTTCTTTTGTTCTGACCTGTGGCTCATTGGATTTATGAGGGGAAAGGAGTCTTTGATTCTGGGACAGGCCATGGAGTGATATTTAAGATGGATCTTTATGAAGGTGGAAAATGCTTTCAATGAGAATGGCTCTTTAAAATCTACACGCAGCAAGAAGATGGTGGTCTCTACGGACAAATTTTGAAAACAGGATACAACGAAGATAAACTGTGGACCTAAATATCCAGGAGTCCCAACAATTTCATTTGCCTTAAAGATTAATATGAGTGGAATAAACACATATCAGTGTTAGCAAAATGACCAAATTCTTAAAACATACAAATTGTGTTTCAAGAGCTAACATATCCAGAGAAAATAGGAAATTTCCACAGCCACTTAAAGGAAAAACAATGGGCCTCAAAGTTGCTTAAACCACTAATGTTCCTTATGTGTTAATGGTTTTTTTCTCTCCCAAATTAATAAGGCTTTTATTGTATTTTCAAAACACCACAAATAAGTCCAAGGAATCATCTGGCATCTTGCTGTTTCTATAGCTGCACAACTTAGATCTTATTCATTAGCCTGCTGAACTATTCCTTTTTCAGAAACATAGGCACCATCCAAAAATTATCTGATATCCTTATTTTTAGCTGTTGTGACTTGCTGAATCAAAGCAGCTGAATTTGATACAAGTTCAATGTCATTTCCTTTGAGAATCAACTCATCCTTCTGGGCTTGAGAGACTGAACTGGCAAAACTTGGCCTCGTCTGAACACTGCAGATGCATTTTTCACCCAAGAAATTTCAGATTTGAACAAGCAAACCATTCTCCTGAGTAATGATTTTGATGGGGAAGTGAGCATATAGGGACCTCATCTTGTAACGGAAGCCCAGTGTAACACCCTTGATCATGTTCTCTTCATGACTGTAGATAGTGCAAATGGCAGCCAGTTCCTTTCTATTTGCACTCCGTTTGTCAACCTGGAGCCTCATCTTTTTCTATCCAAGGAGACTGAGTTCTGTCTACATTGATGTGATTGAAGGCCCTCTGTGGGGTTCCTCTGGGGCCCTTCACAATAACTGTGCATCCCTTCAGAGTGATGTCGACATTTTCTGGAATGTTGACAGTCTGGTTGCTGAGAATGGTCTTCGTTCTCTCAGTTGAAGCAGCAAGAGTATTCATGTTAATCTTTTAATTTGATTTCACAATGCATTATACAATGCAAAAACCCCCCATCACATTGAAAGAATTTTAGCTGGCACGTAGGACTTGGACATTTGAAAAAATACATTTAATATTTGTCCACTATACTCACTTTTCAGACAAAGTGGGAGGGACAGTACAGCACATTTTAGTGCATTTAGGCATAAATTGGGAATAGTTAATGAAATTCAGGTTTTACAAAATGAAAGCATGGCAGGAAGTATCAGATTGCTGTAGAGAAATATGTTTCAGAAAGCTCATCTTAAAAAGATATAAACAGCGTGCTTTATCCACGCATGCCTGGTGAGACACGGGTTTGATTTAGAGTATGGTTGTTGGGTTGTCCCTGTACTTGGATATTGTTGTCATTGTATGTACTCTTTGAAGAGGTCTGGGTGCCAATAAGTTCAGGATTATTTGGAGATGGGGTAGTAATAGAGATGGCTTTCTACTCAAAGCTGTTTATTTCAGTTGGTATTTTTTTTCTACAGACTTTGTTCAATAAATCATATGTTTGAAATCATCAAAAGGGAAATAGGATTGTGGATACCGAACTCTGTGATTAAAGTTAATTCTAAAATAAAAATAAAATTTGGGAAGTGTCCTTCAAAAGTAAAATAGATATGTAAAGTCATGATGGCAAGCAGAACACTATAATTCCCCCACCCAAAGAAAAACAAATGCATGGTTTTCTTACCCCCTTGCCCTCCAGGGATTTTTTTTTTTTTTACTGTCCTGTTCAGAGTGCCTACTTCTAAGGGGCTTTCTGGTATTCGCATAGGTCACCACACCAGGTGTTGTCACTGAAGAGTGCTGTGTCCCTAGAGCCAGCAGGTCCAGCTGCCAGGACACCTTGCCCGAAGAATGGCCGAACACCTTTGGGGCTGATTGCTAGCATTAAGCTGCCTTCCTCCAAGTCATGCCCTCATATTTTGTAATGAGCCAGTGGGAGAATAGGCTTTGAGGAAGTCAGTCAAGAGGGAGAGCAAAGGAGATACTCAGAACAAAGAAGGATGATGTCAGTGTCCTAGTTAGTGCTCGCCTGTAAGGGGAAATGAGTTCTCACTGAGATTCTTGTTGCTGCCTTTGTTTCTTTTTAAAACCTTTAAAATTGTGAAATACAGCATGCACGAACATTTAACATTCTTTCCTTCTTTCCCTGCTACCTTAACTGTTCTTTCTTCTGGTCATAATTTCAGAAGATGACAGTTGGGAGGTGTTCTTAACAGAAAAAGAAATAGATGTTAAGATAAAGAACCATCAAAAACATCAGTGAAAGAATAAGTTTGAGATCTGTACAAATGAAAAAAAATTCTGAAATCTTGTTTCCTTATGATATTACACAAGGCAGCTGAAAGGTGTCAGAAAGATGGGGAGAAAAGATGGGCATGAAATCTTCCAGGCCTCTGTTGTCTTCATGTTTCAAACTAATTTGTTTTTAGAACTGACGTTTACCACTGGGTTGCAAGTAGCATGAATTGTAATTCTGTTTTTCTAGTTTTTCTACAAGTTGGAATCTAGATTCTTAGACATATATAAGTCAATTATAAAAGAAAAACCTTCAGGATATCTTTTACAACCTTCTTGCATATTTCAGATATGAAATTCAGAGATACTTAGTATCTTTCTTCCTCTTGGGAGCTGCTCTGTATAGCCTTAGTTTAATGGGGAATTTGATATAGTAAAATAAACCTTAATACAATTAAAATATTTTAGCTCTGGGTTATTGGGACTTTTAAAGTTACATTGGTACTTGTGTAGGCAAGTAAACATAAATTTAAAAATAAGGTTGTTTTTCTTACAGTCCTATTTTGTAACGGATTATGATCCAACCATTGAGGATTCCTACACAAAGCAGTGCGTGATAGATGACAGAGCAGCCCGGCTAGATAGTAAGTAATCTTCCTTTATTTGATATCATATTTTTAAAGTTTTGATGATTTCCTAGGTTAAATACTACAACTGAAATATTAGATGATCTTGCATATAAGCCCATGCCTTTCATTAGTTTTGATTGATGAATCTGCATATTAGGCAATTTAAATATTCCTCAGTAAATGTAATGTAAAACAATAATTGCATTGACCTTATTCTAGTGAAACCAATCATGTCATTGTAACTTGTTGAAGTAGTGTTTATTTGGACATTTGGAAAAAAAATGAGGTTTCAACCCTTCCTCCCATTTGCCAAAGGTTAAAATGGGTGAAGTAAATAGAGAAAAGCTTCAATATTTGTTAACTTGCTTAGAATTTATAGCACAGAGGCTTTAGCAAGTAGTATTTTGGCCTTGGCTAAACATTCACCCCTCCACAAAAGAAGGCCCTATTCTTCTATTAACTCGTATGATTTTTTTTTTCATGGAGATTAAGAAGTACATTATTAGCACCTGCACTTACAGATGGTTTTTGGGGGCTAGATCAAAGTTTGTTTCTTGAATTTACAGGTATCTTTTTCAGTACTTTCTGTGGAGGAGATAAAATATCAAAGTGACTTCAGAGATTATCTGACTCCATCTACCTAGATGTATTTGATATTTTTAACCTTGCAATTGGTATGCTAATATATTCTAACTACAAATCACCCTGCACTGATGAAGATAATTCTGAAACTGTCATTAGGATGCGTTTGTCTTTAGTATTGAGAATAAAGTACTAAGAGGAGAATGCCACTTGGTTATTACACTGAGTATGATGAGCTCTAAAGGGCCCACATTAATTGGGCCTGCCCTTGTGGGGAAACCATTTATAAAACGAAAACCCAGCAACAGTTACATTTGTTTTTTTCTCTAGTTCTTGACACTGCAGGACAAGAAGAGTTTGGAGCCATGAGAGAGCAGTATATGCGAACTGGCGAGGGTTTCCTGTTGGTCTTTTCCGTCACAGATAGAGGCAGGTTTGTACCCAGGTTAAAATGTACATCTGCTGTTCATGTCTATATCTTAACTGAGTTTGTACTTTCTTGTTCTTATAGAAAAAGGAAGAGTACTAAATGGGGCGTGGGGCCTGCTGAATTCTGGTACTTGACCAAATTGATTAATTTGTTCTTGTGCTTTTAGTTTTGAAGAAATCTATAAGTTTCAAAGACAGATTCTCAGAGTAAAGGATCGTGATGAGTTTCCAATGATTTTAATTGGTAATAAAGCAGATCTGGATCATCAAAGACAGGTGAGAAGGAATTTTGCTGTTGGGAAACCAACTATTGATAATCATGAATGTGAACAAATGTATTTAATGAAACAAAGTGCCCTGATCAAAAAACTTCTGAGTTTGGCACACTGGATTTTACAGAAGTCACAATGGGTGAGAAATAAAAGGAAGTAGATTTGGGGAAATTAAATTTTCACGTAATTATACACAGAACTTCAGTGAGCCTGCTAGTATTTGTGCCAGCTCCATTCACATTACAATTTCTTGAGTAACAGCCAATACTTTAATTAGATAACATTAAAGTTATCCGTAAAGTCCTAATTTATTCAGTTATCACTAAATTGCCTTTATTTAGACAATGGCTTTTATTTAAATTACAGTATTTGGATTTTTCCTAAGTTCCATTGATGCCTAAATTTTCTATTAATTCATACTGGCTAGCTCTAACACCAGTAACCTGCAAGAAAAGAATATTTTTAGTGTTTAGGTTACCCACTTATTTCACAATTAATTCAAAAAAATTTTGGTGCATATTTTCCACTCATCTTTTTGTGAGGGAGGGTAATAAAGTCAGATGTAAATTAATGCAGGCTCTACATTATTTGGGGGTTCTTTTTGTGTATTTCCTTTAGGCCTTTAGCCTCTACCCCACATCTTGGAGTATAATTGTTTAAATTGTTAACTTTTGCTGGGTATTTAAGTTCTCTTTTGTTTTTATATAACCTTGTGTTAACAGATTCTTATTTGAAAAGTGAAAACATCAGGAAAAATTGGTTGATAAAAATCATTGAGGATAGTTTTCATTTTATAGTTGATAACTATTTAAAATATAATTTTTGATTTGTGTGCTCTGTGAAACTTTGTTGAAGGTCTACCAAGTTCAAAACATGGACTCAAGAGAATGTTGTTATTGTTCAAATGCTAAGATTTAGCAACATTTACTAATGATACTTGATGTAGGATAAGTTTTACTACTAGGTCTCTTTGAAATCTGAATTATTATAAAATTAAGGCAAAAAATTTGTTTTTTCATTTCAAACCAGTGTAAGTTGTTTGAAATAATCTAGAACATGGCATTGCTAGCATCTTAAACCTAGAGTAGACGGTTCTCTCATATTTTAATTTACTTTTTAATTTTTAGGGCCATTTCCTTTTATTAACTGTTGCCCCGTAGAGCCATTTCTATTGTTGTTCTCACTCCTTTCTCTTACTAGAAGAACTTTTATGTGCCACTAGATCTGGGAAAGAACAGCAGAGTAACTGCAGTGAAAAGGGATTCTCCTCCCTATCTCATGCTAACTTCTACTCCACCTGCATGCATATGCCCTCTGCCCTTATTGTAGAAGCAGGTTTTTCTCAGACCTTCTCATGGTGGTAGCTCCCAGTAAAGGAATAGGTGGGGGGTCTGGGGTGGGGTGGAGGTCTCCTGTAGGGTAGGTGGTGGAAGATTAGGGAGCATAGGGGAGCATATGCCCAGCACAACTGAATTAGGTGCTGCCATGATTAGCTTGGGGCAAGGAGTCTGTATGGGTTATTTTTAAGTTGTCTGTATATTTGGTGTGTAGTTTCCATCTGTCTAGATATTCAACATATTGTAGCACCTTGGCTTTGTTCTATAGCATAGGCTTACAAAATTTTTTGTCTAAGTTTTTTTTCTTTTTATAAAAGTATTAGATTCACAGAGTAAAAACTAAGGTGGTAAGAGAATCAACAGGAAATAACATTTCATATTTCTATTATGTTCAAGATAAGAAGTTAGCTTGAAGTTAAGATACTCTGTAGTTCTCTGCTTTAAACCGTGTTCATAGACATAAAACTATGTATATGCTGAAAAGCTCAGATTATATCCAAGGAAGAAAAGCAAGTGGCTGAAACCTGTTGCTTAGTTTTCTGCTCTCTCCTGTAGATTCTAGCCTCTGAAGGATAGCGAGAAAGAGAAATTTGTTCCTCCTTGTGCTTCGTCTTCTCTTTCCCAGGTTCCTTCGCACCTGCACTCAGGCATGTCAGCTGCTCTCCCTTTAAAGCCATGAACACTAACCATATGTGAGCCTTTCATGCTGACTGGAAATCCTGCTCCATTTCCCTAGTCCACCATTTCCCACTTGTTTGGATGATTATTTTTCACAGCACATTCTTCCCCCTCCTCACTCTCAGCTGATGGGAGTGATATTTTCCTATCTCACTGAGGAACTTCTACAGCATTCCCTCTCTAACATGTCCTAACCTAAGTGCACATGGACCCCATCTGTTCTGCCTTTCCCACTTACATAAACCCACTGTTCACCTCTCTGCCAGCCTGTCCGCAGGCGCTGGATCCCTCCTGTTCCCTCTTGCCAGCTCCTGGGCATCACAAAGCAATGGGCCCATTCCATTTCTCTCCCTCACGGTCATTCCCGTCAACAGATGTCATGCTACAGCGGTTCTCATCCTTAGGACCAAAAGTCACTACAGTAAAAACTTGTTCCTAATGTCATGTTTCTCTACATACCTTTTTGCTGCTCCCTTGTGAAACAAAACCCCTTAAAGGCAGTATCTACACTTGTTCTGTCTACCTTCTTTCTTGCTATTCTTGCTTGAACTGACTGCAGGCCTGCCGTGCCCCCATCAAGGTCACCACTTGTGCTGTTATCAGTAACATTTGACACAGTTGCTCACACTCTCCTTTGTGAAACACTTTGTTTACTTAGCTCTGGGACATCATTCCTTAGGCCTCCTCCCACCTCCCTTTGTTAGTATTTCCTTCTCTCTCTCAGGTGTCTAAGGGCTGTGTACACACTCTTCTAGGCTCTGGATATACAAAGACAACCATGTCTGACCTCCTCACTCATGGGACCTGACTCAGTGCATTTGAAATTGGATGCTTTCCTACAGGTTTCTACCTTTTTAAAGTCACTTGAGAATTAAAGGTGGTGTTCTATATCTTGGCACCCTTACTGGCTCTATCAGCTGAGCCTGGAAGGCTACCAGGACACCATAAAACTCCTTCGCCATTAAGAGATGCTTAGTTTTTGGTCATCCCTTTAGGTTCTTAGTCAGTGAGCAGTTGGGCTTGCTGGTAGTTGTTGACTTTGGACTCTTTAGTTTCTTGCCTGTTTTCTCTTACATGGCAAATGTCAGTTCCCCATGTTCTTTGAATTTGTGAGTCAGCTTTGGGCATTACTACTACTGACTCCAGAGATTCTGAACCCATTAGGGAGGGCTTAGCCAGAAGAGGCTTTGCCTGCTTCCTTCTGCTTCTGTATGTCTGTGGACTTGCTTCTTCTAGCCTGCCTGCCTGCCTGCCTTTCTTCCTCCCTCCCTCCCTCCCTCCAATATTTACTGAACAATTGTTCAAGGGACTAATGACAGAACAGTAGAAGAAAAAACAAAGTCACTGAGGTTCACAATAAATAAAAAGAGATCATAGAATTTGATTGGTTATTTAGCATTACCATATCCCTGGCCCCTCAGAGATACATTGATCATCATCTTTATCCTGTCAAAGAGGTAGGAAGAAAACATAGGTAAATTACTTGCTTGCCCTTGCCAAAATGTAAAAGTCAATAGATATGAGAGCACATTGATTGTGAAATATAATATGGCAGTGTGTGGGCTTGGACTGTGGACTCCATGGTGTCTCTTATTTCAAGTTCCTGGTCCTTGACTCAGCCCTGTCTAGAAATCAACTATTTTTGTTTTTTTGTTTTTACCTGCCTTTTCCTCCCTTGGCTTGCCTTAACTTCAGCCTCCCTGCCTTTCCCCCTGCCCTGTAGGTGCTTAATTGCAGTGGCCACTGTTATTTCGAGAAGTGAGCCCATTGAATTTATAATAATAAACACTTAAGTGTACGAACTTCTGCTTCTTTTGTCTGTCAGTACCTTGACCATGATGTGCCCCTGCAGCCTGACAGGAAAAAACAATCCCCCTTTCCCCCAGCAAGGAAGTAACGGCTGCCTTCTAGCCTTACCTGTTCGTGCCTTGTCTGCGTCTAACAGATCTGTAGACCGCTGATTATTAAGTACCATGAAGGCTTCTCAGTTTTTTTTTATGTATGAAATATACATTTATATTCTTTTTTTTACATTTATATTCTATATATATCATACAGTAAATACATATTTATAATTACATATGTATGTATTAATATATATATACCTATTTCTTTTTTTTAATATACTTTATTTTATTATCATTAATTTACAATTACATGTGCAATATTATGATTATTAAACTACCCCTTCATCAGGTCCCCCCACCAACCCCATTACAGTCACTGTCCATCAGCGTAGTGAGATGCTATAGAATCACTACTTGTCTTCTCTGAGTTGTACTGCCCTCCCCGTGCCCCCCCAACATTACATCTGCTAATCGTAATGCCCCTTTTTCCCTCTGTATCCCTCCCTTCCCGCCCATTTTCCCCAGTCCCTTTCCCTTTGGTAACTATTAGTCCGTTCTTGGGTTCTGTGAGTCTGCTGCTGTTTTGTTCCTTCAGTTTTTTTCTTTGTTCTTATACTCCACATATGAGTGAAATCATTTGATACTTGTCTTTTTCGGCTTGGCTTATTTCACTGAGCATAATACCCTCTAGCTCCATCCATGTTGTTGCAAATGGTAGGATTTGTTTTCTTCTTATGGCTGAATAATATTCCATTGTGTATATGTACCACATCTTCTTTATCCATTCATCTACTGATGGACACTTAGGTTGCTTCCATTTCTTGGCTATTGTAAATAGTGCTGCAATAAACATAGGGGTGCATCTGTCTTTTCAAATTGGGCTGCTGCATTCTTAGGTAAATTCCTAGGAGTGGAATTCCTGGGTCAAATGGTATTTCTATTTTGAGTTTTTTGAGGAACCTCCATACTGCTTTCCACAATGGTTGAACTAATTTGCAGTCCCACCAGCAGTGTAGGAGGGTTCCCTTTTCTCCACATCCTCGCCAACATTTGTTGTTGTGTGTTTTGGATGTTGGCCATCCTCACTGGTGTGAGGTGATATCTCATTGTGGTTTTAATCTGCATTTCTCTGATGATTAGCGATGTGGAGCATCTTTTCATGTGCCTGTTGGCCATCTGAATTTCTTCTTTGGAGAAGTGTCTATTCATGTCCTCTGCCCATTTCTTAATTGGATTATTTGCTTTCTGTTTGTTAAGGTGCATGAGTTCTTTATATATTTTGATGTCACCCCTTTATCAGATACGTTTTTTATGAATATATTCTCCCATACTGTAGGATGTCTTTTTGTTCTACTGATGGTGTCCTTTGCTGTACAGAAGCTTTTCAGCTTGATATAGTCCCACTTGTTCATTTTTGCTTTTGTTTCCCTTGCCCGGGGAGATATGTTCATGAAGAAGTTGCTCATGTTTATGTCCAAGAGATTTTTGCCTATGTTTTTTTCTAAGAGTTTTATGGTTTCATGACTTACATTCAAGTCTTTGATCCACCTTGAGTTTACCTTTGTGTATGGGGCTAGACAGTAGTCCAGTTTCATTCTCTTACATGTAGCTGTCCAGTTTTTCCAACACCAGCTGCTGAAGAGGCTGTCATCTCCCCATTGTATATCCAAGGCACTTTTATCAAATATTAATTGACTGTATATGTTTGGGTTAATGTTTGGATTTTCTATTCTGTTCCACTGGTCTGTGGGTCTGTTTTTGTGCCAATACCAAATTGTCTTGATTACTGTGGCTTTGTAGTAGAGCTTGAAGTCAGGGAGTGTAATTCCCCTGTTTTATTCCTCCTTCTCAGGATTGCTTTGGCTATTCGGGGTCTTTTGTGGTTCCATATGAATTTTAGAATTATTTGTTCCAGTTCATTGAAGAAAGCTGTGGGTAGTTTGATAGGGATTGCATTGAATCTGTAGATTGCTTTAGGTAGTATAGCCATTTTGATAATATTGATTCTTCCTAGCCAAGAGCATGGGATGCATTTCCATTTGTTAGTGTCCTCTTTAATTTCTCTTAGGAGTGTCTTGTAGTTTTCAGAGTACAGGTCTTTTACTTCCTTCGTTAGGTTTATTCCTAGGTATTTTATTCTTTTTGATGCAATTGTGAATGGAATTGTTTTTATTTGCTTGAGTCTTGAAGTATTAGTAAGAAACAAGAGTATAGAGTTGGGAGATAGAGGATGACATCCCAGAAGAAGGAACAAAATTTGGACAACATGGGGGTATTTTTATAGGAAGGAATTTTACCATGCCAAATTTTCTTAAAATAGGAATTCTCCTTTTCAAATCGGTGGCTCTATGAAGCTTTCGTTTCACACTTGGCTTCTTTATTGTTAATTGCTTTGCTTGATTTGTTTGAAAATTTCAAAACCATAGGCCTTATGTTACATATGCTATTTTGAAGAGGGGGTAAACTTAAAAATTACATCAACTTGGATATACCAATGTTAGGTAGAACCTGCCTGCCACCGTTTAGGAACACAACAGGTATAAACTGTTACGAGGTTATGTTAGTTGTAAATGCATAAATATAAAGCCATTAATAAACAATGAGGCTGCATTGAGGTTACTGAATTTTGGGAATGGAATATTAATGGAAGAACAAACTACCTGAAAAGATTAAAGGGAACAATACCTCGAGCTCAAATAGGGCCAGGAATAATCCATATTCTAATCAGCCAGAGTGGAAAACCTCATAATTCTTCGTGTATTGGGTATTACAGATGGGTTTTTTTTCCAGTAGTGAGACAGAATTAGTGCTAGGCTAAATGGTTTTGGTCCTGGATGACAAAAAGGATCAAACATTCCAAATAACTGTATCCTAGAAGTAAGCTCAAGAGTATTTATAAGAATAGAAATTATCCAGAACCCAATACCTAAAACATTCACTCAAAAATTACCAAGCATGTGAAGAACCAAAAAAAATATGGCCCATATTAAGGAGAAAAAGAATGAATAGAAACAGACCCAGAAATGATACAGATGATGGAATTAGTGAATAGAGATATTAAAAGTTATTATAACTTCCCCCTATGTTTAGAAGCTAGAGAAAAGACTGAATTGAATATTAAGTAGGGACATGAAAGATGTAAAAAGATGAAAATCAGATTTCCAGAAACTAAAACTACTGTGTCTGAGGTGAAAAATACACTGGATAGGATTAACAGCAGAAGTAATGGCTGAATAATTTTCTAAATTTGATGAAAACTATAAATGCATACATCTAAGAAACTTGACAAACCCCAAGCACAAGAAATATGACAAGATGACAACAAAGCAGATTATTTATAAAATGAAATTGCTTAAAACCAACGATAAAGAGAAAAATCTGAAAAATAACCAAAGGAAATAGAACTTATTGCATACAAAGATAAGGAAGTGATAGCAGTCATCATTGTTTCTCATAGGAAATGATGCAAGGCAGAAGATAGTAGTATAACATCTTGTAAATACTGAAAGAAAAAACTGTTGCCTAGGATTCAATACCTACTGAAAATTTATTTTAAAAATGAAGGTGAAATAGGGCTTTTTCCAGATAAACAAAAGGTAAAAGAATTCATTACCAGCAGACCTGCATTACAAGAAATGTGAAAGGAAAGAAAATGATACCATGGAAATACGTACCTATACAAAGAAATGAAGAGCACTGGAAATGGTAATTATGTCAGTAAATACAAATTACTTTTATTGTTATTTAAATCTCTTTAAAACATAATTGGATACTTAAAAACAATAACAATGTATGGTTAGGTAAAAGGTAATAACAGCAGAGGAGGAAGAAATTTGCTATCGTAATAAGGTAATTAAAGTATATCTGAATTGGCATATTATTTGAATTAGACTGTGGTGAGGTAAAAATGTGTATTAAAAACTTTAGAGCAATCATTAAACTAATCGTTCATTAGTCAACAAAAGATGAAAAACAGAATCATAAAAATGATACAGTTAACCTAAAAGAAGGCAGAAAAAAGTAAGTAGAACAAAGAACAAATGGGATGGAGAGGAAACAGATTTCAAGGCCACTCTATCAGTGATCACACTGAATGTAAATAGTGTGACCACCTCAGTTAAAATACAGATATTGTCAGATTTGATGAAAAAGTAAGACCTTACAAGAAATAATCTTTCAGTGTAAAGACACAGGTTAAAAGTGAAATGATGGGTTTGGATTTACCACAAAAGTCTAATGAAGAGAAAGTTGACATAGCAATATAAATATTAGACAAAGTAGATTTCAGCAAAGAATATTATCAGGAATAAAGAGGACTAAGCTAAACATTCATATACTGAAAAACAGCTCCAAAAAATTTAAAGCAAAAGTTGAAAGAACTGCAAAGAGAGGTAGACATGGTCACACGTAACAATCAGAAGTTTCAACACCTCTCTCAAAAGAACTGAGCAACTGAGAGAATGTCAGTAAGGGTGTAGGTGGCTTGAATAACACTATGGAACAACTTAAATGAGACTTTGCACCCCACCCAACAACAGCAGAATACATATGCTTTTGAAATGAGAATGGGTCAATATATTCGAACAAGTCTCAGTATATTTAAAAGGATTCAAGTCAGGCAGTGTATTTCTTTGATCATGGTGGAATTAAATTGGAAATCAATCACAGACATATATCTTGGAAATCTCCAAATATGGGGAAACTAACATACTTGTAACTAACCCTTGGTACCAAAAAAAAAAAATCAACAGGGAAATTACAAAGTATTATGAACTAAATGGTAACTAAAACACAATATGTTAAAATTTGTGAGATGTTCCTAAAGAAGTATAAATGGAGAAATTTATAGCATTACGTGCTTGTATTAGAAAAGAAAAAAGGTCTCAGTGTACTAGCTTCTACCTTAAGAAACTAGAAGAAAAACAAAAAGCAAATTAAAACTATAGTAACCAGAAGAAGGAAAATAATAAAGAATGGAAACCAGTGAGACTGAAAATAGAAAAACCAGGGAAAAAATAAAAACCCAAAACTGATTTTTAGAAGATCAAAATGACCAATCTAGCCAGAATCATCAGGTGAAAAAGAGCAAAGATACAAATTACCAGCATCAGTAATGGCATTGATAGCATCACTTCAGATCTTACAGATACTTAAAAGATAATAAGTACTATAAACAATTTTATACCAATAAGTCCAATAAATTAGGTGAAATAGACATATTCCTTGAAAGGCACAAACTGAAAAACTCACTCAAGAAAAAATAGATAACGAGAATAGTACTGTATCTATCAATTTAATTTGTTGAAAAGCCTTCCCTCAAAACTTGAGGCCCAGATGGATTCACTGATAAATTACGCCAAACTGATTTTAATAAAATTGTTCCAGAAAATTGAAGAGAGATTAAGAACACTATAGTCCAGTACCTCTTGTGAACATAGATGTAAAAATTCTTAATAAGACTTTTGTAAATATAATTCAGTAATATAGGAAAGACCGTGCATCACTATGCCAGTGAAGTTTATTCCAGGAATGCAATGTTGATTTAGTGGGCAAAAATGAATCAGTAAAATACATTATATTAATAGACTAAAAAGGAAAAAGATCATATGATCTCAATAGATAAAAAAAGCATTTGACAAAATCTAGCATCCATTCCTGATAACTCTTTACAAATGGAATAATATGGAACTTTTTTAACATGATAAATGACATATGCAATAAAACTGTACAGCTAACTTTGTATGTGATAGTGAAAGACTGAATGCATTGTGCCTAAGAGATCAGAAACATATCAGAAGTATCCCTCTCACTATGCTCTGTACTGGATGTTTTAGGCAGTGAAGTTAAGGCCAGAAAAAAAAAAAGGCACTGACCATCAGAAAGGAAGCAATAAAGCCGCTGCCCTTATTAGCAAATGACATCATAGTTCATGTAGAAAAGCCTATGGGATTTACAAAAGAAGACTCAGATAAGTGAGTTTTAGCACTGCTCCAGGACATAACATAAATACACAAAAATCACCCTACTTTTGTAGAGAAAAATGTGTGTGATGGAAAAAAGACCAGCAGAATATAGTTCTCTATGGCTGATAGGTTCCTAAATTTTCTTTTTCTCATCTATATTTTCCAACTTACCTGCAAGTGTTCACTTTTATGGTAATGGCAGCAGGGAGTCATTTTTTCAAAAATGGAATTTTTCAGCCACAGTATATAAATACAAGTGTAATGTAGTTTTAATAATTTCATGCAAATATTACTATCAAATATATAGGTTATTATGTTCAATTAGTGTTTTCTTATTCTGGCCTACCATCTTATGTCATCAGGTATGCCACCTTTCCTTCACCTCCTAATGTAAGAAAGGCATTGTGAAGGCTTGTGATCCTAATTATTATTCATTTTTTCCCACATATTTCTTAAAGGTCTCCTATGTACCAGGTACTAGGGAATGCAGAGATGAATAGACCCCTTGCCTTTTGAGGATTTGCTCTCCTCCATCCTCACCTCTTGTCATTTTCTATCCTGGTTTGCTATATTCCAGCCATTCTAGGCTTCTTTCAGTTCCTGGAACTTGGAAAGCCCATTCCTCCTTTATGTCCTCACCCATATCATTTCCTTTGTCAGGAATACTTCCTCCTCCTGTCCCTGCCTAACTCCATCCTCTCTTTATAATTTCTTAGCTTAAGTATCAGTTCCTCAAGAAAGCTTTCTCTGATCTGCCCAACTGGGTTAGAGACTCTCCTAAACCTTGTACTTTTTCTTCCCATAATTTATCACTGTTGTATTTAATACTTTTTCAGTAATCAGTGACTAGAATCTTGTAGTGTGGCATTATTTCTGTCACAAGTATGTTCTTTTCAGTTTTGCTGCAAAGCTGGGCTTCAGTATGTGTTGAGATATTAAATTTCTTGGTTTGTCTTTAACAAATTAGCTTGGTTTCTAGCTGGATTAATAGTGCAGTCTGTGGACAAAGGTTAGATGCGGGAGGTCTGTTTTTTTTTTTTTTGATTGAAGTAAATTGATGTCAAGTATACAGCACAGTTACTCATGTTCTTAAGTCCTCATCCCAACTAGTGCGGCCACTGTGTGTCAACACAGGAAGATGTTGAAGAATCATTGGCTATATTCTCCATGCTGTACTACCATCCCCCTGACCACCTTATATCATGATTGAGAATTTTTGTGCCCCTTTATCCCCCCCCCCTCTCCCTCCCCCACCCCTCCCCCATGGTGACCACCAGTCCCTTCTTGGTGCCTGTGAGTCTGCTGCTGTTTTGCTTTGTTTTTGTACTCCACAAATGAGTGGAATCATACAGTGTTTGTCTCTCTCTGCCTGGCTTTATTTCACTGAGCATAATACCCTCTAGATCCATCCATGTGGTTGCAAATGGCAGGATTTCTTTTTTTTTTTAATGGCTGAATAATATTCCATTGTGTACATGTTCCACATCCTCTTTATCCCTTCATCTATTGATGGGCACTTTAGTTCCTTCCATATCTTGGCTACTGTAAATAACGAAACAGTAAACATAGGGGTGCACATATCTTTTTGAATCAGGGTTTTTTTGTTTTCTTCAGGTAAATTCCTAGATGTGGAATTACTGGGTCATATGATATTTCTATTATTAGTTCTTTGAGAAACCTGCATACCAGCAGACCTAATTTTTAACACTGTACCTCAAACACAACTCTTGAAATTTCAGGTAACACAGGAGGAAGGACAGCAGTTGGCGCGACAACTTAAGGTAACATACATGGAGGCGTCAGCAAAGATTAGGATGAATGTAGATCAAGCTTTCCATGAACTTGTCCGGGTTATAAGGTAAGCAGAACACATCCTAGTAGTTTGTTATAACTTACTGAATTTGATAGGTAATCACAGTGTACTTTTTAAAACCATAAAATGAGAAAAAAATTACCATTAAATGTTTTTAGTAAGAAAGAAGGAATCATATATAGAAATGGGGTTGATGCATGAGGTGTGTTAAAATTTTAAGTACAGATTATATTCTAGGTATTTCTTACATATAAAACCTAACTTAATTAAAGTAGAGAATACATGTAGGAATTTCGAAAGGATTTGTGCAGCTTCCAAAGGTGGTGGTGGTGTGAAGATAGTGAAGAGAGCAGCTAGCATTTCAGTGGTAATCTCTGGTGTCCAATCTGTTAGATGCTGTGCTAAATGCTTTACATGTAGTGTTACATTTATTCCTCACCACAGCCCAATAAGCCAAATACTTCATTTATTCCCAGTTTCAGATGGGAAAACAGGTCCAGAGAGGTTAAGTAACTTGTTCTAAGTTTAGACATATTAAACGACAGAGCTGGGACTTGAATCCATATCTCTGATTCTAGAGCCTGTGCTCTCAGCTTTGCTTCTTGCCCACCTCCTCCCAGGCTGAGAGTAGCCAGGTGTAGAGATTCAGCAGTCCCATGGGTGTGAAGTATGGTATCCCAGACTACAAAGAATTTTTTTCCTAGCAGGCCTAGGAGGCCCCTGTGGTTCAGAAAGTGTTCCTGGGTTCCAGGAAGCTTGAGGTGATTTGGAAGCTTGGCTGGAGTGAGTTTGTATGTGAGAGAGGTGGATTTGCTATTTAGCATGCAGGGCTTGATGTGATTATTTTGAGTCTTAGTAGCTTGGCCCCTACACTCTCTGCTCTCTAGATGACTGGTTTCTCTGCTAGTTTGTCTGACAGGTATGGGGAGGGGAGTAAGCTTACGTTAGTTGTGTATCTAAGGTGAATTGACATCTGAGTTACGGGCTTGTACTTTTAGCCCCTTGCCCCACGGTATTCTCTTTGTGGGAGAAAACAAAAGTGTAGATCATAGTGTATTTTTTAGTAGTTTGTTAAAAAATCTAAGTTCCATTATTTCTTAATGAATGCAGAGTTAAGGTTTTGCAAGATGAAAAGAGTTCTGGAGATAACGGTGATGCTGGTCACACATTATGAGCATATTGATGCCACTGAACTGTACAGTTAAAAATGGTTATGGTGGTAAATGTTGTTATATATATATGTTAACACACACACACACGTACACACAGGTCTTCTTAAAATAATATTGCCTTTTTGAAGTATTTTGTCCTTGGTTTTGATCCTCAGGTTCTGTCCATATCCATTAATCAATCTGGAGTGAGGAGGGGGTAGAGGAGGCTTCATTTTTTTAAAATTAAAGTATCATTGATACACAATCTTATGAAGGTTTCACATGAACAACATTTGGCTTCAGCATTCACCCATATTTTCAGGTCCTCACCACCCCCCCATTGCAGTCACTGTCTATCAGCATAAGAAGATGTTACATAGTCATTACTTGTCTTCTTAGAGGAGGCTTTTTTATGCTGGACACTGTTAGTCATTTAAAAGTAACAAGGTGCTCTTAAACTTCATAGTGACAGTGAAAGGTAGGATTATTATTCTCTTATAAAAACCCAGGCTGAGAGGGGTCAACTAACTTGTTTAATACTGACTGTAGCTAGTAAGTGGAAGAGCAGGGACTGGAACTACACACCTCGTAAAGGTATGTACTCTGGTGAGGGGTGTTTATTTATTTTTAATTAACATATCGCTGATATACAATCTTATGAAGGTCACATGAGCAACATTGTGGTTTCAGCATCAACCATATTATCAAGTCTACCCCATTGCAGTCACTGTCCATCAGCACAGTAAGATGCTATAGTCACTACTTGTCTTCTCAGTGCTATACAGCCTTCCCCGTGACCCACCTATATTGTGTGTGCTAATCATAATGCCCCTTAATCCCCTTCCCCCTCCCTCCCTACCCACCCTCGGAGGTGTGTTTATTTTTACATGTACCTTCAAGTTATGGAGTTCAAATTGGGAAGGGAATTTAGAAGTTATTGAGGTCACCATCTTATCTGATTCAAGATTTGCCCATTAATAAAACTCAGCTCTGCTTATGCTGGTGTTGAAGCTTTTGTACATGCCTCCACCCCTCCCAAGGATTTGCTTTGATTCCCTAGTTGAAATTTAACATGAAAAAGGATGTGGATGTAAACTAGACTTATCCAAAATTAACCTGCATTGGTAATAATATATTTCCAAGACAACAATTATATGTGGATTTTTCTACCTTACAGGAAATTTCAAGAGCAGGAATGTCCTCCTTCACCAGAGCCAACGAGGAAAGAAAAAGATAAGAAAGGCTGCCATTGTGTCATTTTCTAAGAATCCCTTGAGTTTTAGCTACCAACTGCCAGGAAAAGCCCTCCTCTTCTCCTTTTCTCCTTAACAGTTTACATCACGTTGGTACCTTTCTAGCCTTAGACAAATGATCACCATGGTAGCCTTAGACCAAGAAGCTGGCTAATCCGTTCTGTGAAGCTAATCCTATGCTCATTTCAAGACAGATTTAAAGGAAACACTAAGGCTGCTTCAGAGATTATCTGATTTCTTGAAAATATATATCTGTGTACAATATGAGTTCTTTTTTAAGGGCTTATTACATTTTAATAGGGATGAATCAGTTTTGGAACCTAAGCTGTTTGCCAAGCTGAAGTCATAGGTTGTGAAATAACTTTTAACTTCTGGAATCATGTTGCCTATTGTTACTCTAAATAGAAACATAGGACTTTTTTTAAAATGTGAATTTTTGCCTATCTCTGAAAATTTTGATGTCAACTTTAGTTAACCTTAAATACACTGAACTGAATCCACAAGAGTGAGATATCTCAGACTTTTACTGATGCTCTAGCCTTTGTTTTCCAGTGGCCAAAATACCAAAATTCCTATTGTATTTATAGATTAAAAATTGCATATAAAGCCTTTATCATTACTCCCACTCTGAAAGATGGTAATATTCCATGTGGCCAAATATTTGGACTCATTCTGGGCTTAGGCATTTCAATGTTCTTGGTTTTTAATTTAACTCTTTTCACAGCCATGTTGAGAGTAAAAATAAATAATTTTTGTCTGTCTTCCTTTTCAAGTATTTCTGGATAAGGGATTCGAATCAAAACTAAAACTGTTTTTGTTTGTAATATAAAATATGGAATTGATCTTTCCAGGGTCAGAGATGATTAATGTTTTTGCTATATACTTTTATACATTATTTTCTTATCAAACTAGTTAACAAGTATTTTTATATGTTTGTAAGCAAATATGCTTTCACAGCATACCTTGTGTATATGTACAGATAAGTATTTAATTCTCACTGTTCACTTTTAACTGACAAAGAAAAAAAAGGTGAAAACTACAGAAACTGTGGTAGAACTTTGCTTGCTGTTCTGGTCCCGGTGTACCCACCTCTGGCCAGTCACATACCTACTCAAGACATCTTCCCCATAGAGTGCAGCAGAGTGAGAATCTGAAGTCCCTTAGACATCCCCGACTAGGTACTGACTGTTATATTAAGTAGTAAGTGTAAGACTTTTAATTGACAATTAGGATAACTGTGGATGGCTTCTGATTTTGTTTTTCAGTTCTGTGGATTGTGTTTAAACAATTCAAAAGTACGTTCCTGATTGTGAGCTACTAAGTGGTATTGCACAGTTGTCACTTTATTGAATGTGCACAACCGTCCCATGAAGTCTATAAAGCGTCCCCTTGTATAGCTTCAGGTGCTAGAATTAAAACTGATCTGTTATCACAAGATGGTGCTTGATTACTTGTTATTTTGGTGGTTTCCTGAAAGAATGAGTGTTAGAGGAAAAGTAATATTCATAGCTCTATGCCTTTCCCAACAATGGCTTAGTGTTTGAATCTAAAAATCAATCTTGGTTATTTAGCAGGTGCACTTGAAATGAAATGGCATGGTGTTCTTAGTGATTTCTTGAATCTTTGCCTAAGTCAGTGTTTCTTAAACTTTTTCTATGTAGTGCTTCTGATAGAGAACCCCAACTGTAAAGAAGAGGGGAGGGTGAATACATACACATACACCGTCTGAGGATGCAGCCTTGAACAGCTAAAGCATAGCACACATTTATCTGAATGCTAATTGAAATTACTGCCTTTGTCCTTTGGCTTTTGATACTGTAGGACTATCACATATCCTTGTTAGTACTTTCTTTTTTTTTTTTTTTTTTTTTTTTTAATATAATTTATTTTATTATCATTAATTTACAATTACATGTGCAATATTACGATTATTAAACTACCCCTTCATCAGGTCCCCCCCACCAACCCCATTACAGTCACTGTCCATCAGCGTAGTGAGATGCTATAGAATCACTACTTGTCTTCTCTGAGTTGTACTGCCCTCCCCGTGCCCCCCCAACATTACATCTGCTAATCGTAATGCCCCTTTCCCTCTTATCCCTCCCTTCCCGCCCATTTTCCCCAGTCCCTTTCCCTTTGGTAACTATTAGTCCGTTCTTGGGTTCTGTGGGTCTGCTGCTGTTTTGTTCCTTCAGTTTTTTTCTTTGTTCTTATACTCCACATATGAGTGAAATCATTTGGTACTTGTCTTTTTCAGCTTGGCTTATTTCAATGAGCATAATACCCTCTAGCTCCATCCATGTTGTTGCAAAATGGTAGAATTTGTTTTCTTCTTATGGCAGAATAATATTCCATTGTGTATATATACCACATCTTCTTTATCCATTCATCTACTGATGGATACTTAGGTTGCTTCCATTTCTTGGCTATTGTAAATAGTGCTGCAATAAACATAGGGTGCATCTGTCCTTTCAAATTGTGGGCTGCTACATTCTCTTAGGGTAAATTCTAGGAGTGGAATTCCTGGGTCAAATGGTATTTCCATTTGAGTCTTTTGAGGAACCTCCCATGCTGCTTTCCATAATGGTTTGAATATTTGCAGTCCCACCAGCAGTGTAGGAGGTTCCGCACCTCACATCCTCGCCAACATTTGTTGTTGTTTGTGTTTTTGGATGTTACGTGCATCCTCACTGGTGTGGTGATATCTCATTATGGTTTTAATCTGCATTTCTCTGATGATTAGCGATGTGGAGCATCTTTTCATGTGCCTGTTGGCCATCTGAATTTCTTCTTTAGAGAAGTGTCATTCATGTCCTCTGTCCATTTCTTAATTGGATTATTTGCTTTTTGTTTGTTAAGGTGCATGAGTTCTTTATATATTTTGGATGTCAACCCCTTATCGGATACGTCATTTATGGATATATTCTCCCATACTGTAGGATGTCTTTTTGTTCTACTGATGGTGTCCTTTGCTGTACAGAAGCTTTTCAGCTTCATATAGTCCCACTTGTTCATTTTTTGCTTTTGTTTCCCTTGCTCAGGGAGATATGTTCATAAAGAAATCACTCATGTTTATGTTCAAGAGATTTTTGCCTATGTTTTTTTCTAAGAGTTTTATGGGTTCATGACTTACATTCAAGTCTTTGATCCATTTTGAGTTGACTTTTGTGTATGGGGCTGAAGGTAATTAAGTTTTTCATTCTGTATAGCTGTCGGTTTTCCAGCACACCAGCTGCTGAAGAATTTGTCATCATCCCCATTGTATATTCGAAAGGTTCCTTTCTCAAATGATGACTGTATATGTTGGGTTAATGTTTGGATTTTCTATTCTGTTCCATTGGTCTGTGGGTCTGTTTTTGTGCCAATACCGTTGTCTTGATTACTGTGGCTTTGGTAGAGCTTGAAGTCAGGGAGCGTAATTCCCCCTCTGTTTGTTCACTCCTTCTCAGGATTGCTTTGGCTATTCAGGGTCTTTTGTGGTTCCATATGAATTTTAGAATTATTGTTCAGTTCATTGAAGAAAGCTGTTGGTAGTTTGATGAGATTGCATTGAATCTGTAGATTGCTTAGGTAGTATAGCCATTTTGACAATATTGATTCTTCCTAGCCAAGAGCATGGGATGCATTTCCATTTGTTAGTGTCCTCTTTAATTTCTCTTAGGAGTGTCTTGTAGTTTTCATAGTACAGGTCTTTCACTTCCTTCGTCAGGTTTATTCCAAGTATTTTATTCTTTTTGATGCAATTGTGAATTGAATTGTTTTTCTGAATTATCTTTCTGTTAGTTCATCTTTAGTGTATATGGAAGCAACAGATTTCTGTGTGTTAATTTTGCATCCTGCAACTTTGCTGAATTCAGATATTAGTTCTAGTAGTCTTGGAATGGAATCTTTAGGGTTTTTTATGTACAGAATCATGTCATCTGCAAATAGTGACAATTTGACTTCTTCTTTAACAATCTGGATTCCTTGTATGTCTT
>JAVSCE010014991.1:0-21202 GCA_032199065.1 Smutsia gigantea
AGGCAGCCCTCTGGCCCAGGGTCTGTGCCCAGGTCGGCCCCCCAGGTCCCGTGTCTCCTCCTGACCACCGCCACCCCCCAGTGCTGGCCTTCAGGGCCTTCTGGGAGCTAGAAGCCCGCCCAGAGTTCCTGTTCTCTGCCACCTTCTGGGGCTTTGTTCACTGCCAGCTGGAGTCCCTGAGCCTTGTCCTGCCAAACAGCCCCTAGGCCCACTCACTGTTTCTCTCCTATCCTGTTTCCCGTTTTGAACAAACGTGACGGAAACAGATGTGGCGGCAGGGACAAGAAGGCCAAAGGCCTAGCCGCACACTCTGCCCTGGGGCCACCCCAGACCTGTTCTCTTCAGGGTGCTCTCGGGGGCCCTCCTGCTGCAGCCCCTCCTGGGCAGCCCTGTGACCAGGTGCAGGAGGGCGGGAGGGAGCACCATAACAGTGGCCGGAGCTGCCCAGCCTGGGCCTGGAGGCTTGGTGGGGAGCTGTGGCCTGTGTATTGTCGGGGGCAGCCCCCACGCCCCAGGTGGTGCAGTGGGTGGCCCGAAGCTCTCCTGCTCTCCTGGCCCCTGGGAGCCCCTCTGCTCAGCTCCTGGACGTTAGCCCAAGAGATGTGTGATTTACCAGGGCAGGGGTTGGGGAAGGGGGTAGTGGGAGGCAGCATCCCCAGCCCATCTGCTGCAGTCCTCTGGGACCCTCACGCCCAGTGATACCACCTGCCAGCTAGGGGGACGTGGCAGAGGGCCTGAGCCCTCTGTAGAAGCAGCTCCTGGGCCACCCCAGCCATCTGGGGCAAAGCCTCTGGCAGCAAGGCCGCATGTCTTGTTTATTCTTTATTGTAAAATACACAAGACATAGGTTTGCCATCTTAGCCATTCCTCAGTGCACAGCTCAGGGGCATCGGGCACATCCACATGCTGTGTGGCCGTCCCCACCATCGCCTCCAGAACCTTCCATCTTCCCAAGCTGAGACTGTCCCCCTTGCACACTCACTCCCCGCCCTCCCCAGCCCCGGGCCCCTACTGTCTGTCTGTCTCTGTGGATCTGACCCTCCAGGGGCCTCCTGGGAGTGGAGTCCCACAGGGTCTCTCCTTCCGTGTCGGGCTCATCTCACGGAGCGTGGAGTCCCCCAGGTCCCTGCATACTGTGGCGCACATCGGGAGTCCCTCCTTTTGAGGGCTCCGTGACACGGTGTGTGAACGCCCCGCTCTGCTCCCGTTCACCTGCCGACGGGCGCTCAGGCAGCATCCGCCCTGCGGCTGTTGCGAATAATTCTTCTGTGAATTGGGTGTCTGAGACCGCATCTTTTAAAGGCTTCCCGGGTGATTGCGCCAGGGCCCTGCCCCCTGCACCAGTAGCCTCCAGGCCCCATCCCCCTTGCTGGTCCTGGTCCAGCCAGAACTTTCCACCAGCCAGAGGACAAAGTGCACGAGTGGTGATTCTCCAGCCTGACCTTGTGCGGAGGTTAAATGTTATTATGAAATGAAGGCAAGACAGGAGGGAAATTAAAAATACCCTTATTCCACATTAAGTAGTTATGGACCCTGTATCCCCCCCATACTGAATTTTGTTTCCCGTGAGGTTTGGGAGCCACCAGGCAGCACGCCCACCCGAGTGGGTGCACTGAATGGGGGAAAAGACTGCAGCCCAGCCCCAGGCAGCAGGCTGGCCTGGAAGCTGGGATGGGGCAGGAAGGCTGGGGTCTGAAATGCGGCCCTTCATGTGCCTCCTTCTCCCACCAGGGCCGGCTCCCGGGCCTCAGGGTCAAGTACATCTTCCTGGTCTGGTTGATCATCTTTGCGGGCAGCTGGATGGCATATGTGCACTACTCGACGTACGTGGAGCTCTGCCGGGGGCACGTCTGCCAGGTGGTCATCGTAAGTGTCACCTCGGGCCGGCCTTGTGCTCCAGGGGCAGCAGGCTCTGAGCTCCTGCCCTGTGCTGGCACACGGGCTTATTGTGGAGTTTAAGATGGATCCGACTCTGCTATGTAGAGCTGCCTCTGGCCAGATGTCGAGGAGACGGGGTGGCAGGGAGGAGGGGAGAGAGCATGTGGGGGCCACTGCAGTGCCCAGGAGAGCATGGTGGGTGGGCGGTTGGGGCTGAACAGATGGGATGGCCTCCATGTGTTTGGGAGGAACAATGTTTTAGCTGGGAACTCGGGCGGGCAGGTGCTGGTGGCCTTGAGGTCGCCTTGGGGGCCTAGTAGAGGAGGCCTGGTCCTCACAGCTTCCTGCTGGGGAGAGCGCGGAAGGCGGCGCCTGGAAAGGACGTTGTGCACGTTGTCTGTCGGCATGTGAGGGCTCAGGTGTGCTGTGTGCATGCACTTGTGCTTGGTTCACACGTGAGGGTGCTGTGTGACACCTGTGTGCTCGTGTGTGTGTGTGCGTGGACGTGTGTGTGCACGCCTTGTTGGCTTGCTGCTTCTGCAGACTCCCTGTGACTGCCTGGAGAGGTCATGCCAGGCCAAGAGGTCCTTGGCAAACCCCAGACTCTTAATGACCCCACCCTGCCACCCTGCCTGGCCCTCCTGACCAAGGTTCTGAGACCTCCTCTTGGGGATGGGCCTGGAGGACCTAACCTAGAGCAGCAGAAGTCCTAAGGCTTCCAAGGGGGAGCTGTGGTTTAAAGGTGCGGGGAGACCCCAGCCTTTGATCCTGGCTCCACTTGCCCCAAACCAGCAGGCTGCATGGATTTTCTCCTCCTCCTGTGAGATGGAGGGTACCACTCTCTGGGGAACAGTGTGGGATGGAAGCCAGCCTGGAAGGGCTCAGGGAGGCCTGCTCTGGTCAAGTTCCCACAGAGGCTGAATTTGGGAAAGTCCAGAGGTGGCAGCAGGCAGGGGCATGGGGTCCAGGATGCAAAGATCCCATGTAACAAGACTTGCGAGCGCTGGGTGGTGTCCAGACCCTGGTTGGCTCAGACTCCTGTGGGGGGGTCCGGCCAGCACCAGGCACTGAGGACACAGCACCCATGCTTGTAGGGGAGGGCCTTCAGGCCTCTGGTGTGTTCTTGGCTTGCCATTTATTTCAGAAATGCTCCCCCGTGGCCTGCAGGGGCCAGGCCTGAGCTGAGCTGGGTTCCAGACATGGCCCTGCCTCACAGTCTGGGGGCTGGGGATGCACATGGGCAGGTGCACGAGGAGGGAGCCCATGCAGGCTGGCCCAGCTCTGCCTGGATAACAGTAGAGAGTCTGGGAAGGGCCGGGCTGGGCCAAGGGCCCTGGGAGCTGTGCTGCAGCAGGCGCACTACTGCAGTGACTGAGGGGGAAGTGTGAGGGGGGACTGGCCAGGGGGGCATGGTGCGATGTCCAGAGCGTGGGCAGACATTCCCCTGAGCACCCAGGTGCTGGCAGGAGCCTCACAATATGCAGAGGACCAAGAGGCCACTGGAGGAGCAGGGGACTGTGCCCCTCCCAACAAGGGGAGGCTGTAGTCCCGTTTTCCTGGGGTGCCTGGCCTTCTGGCCAGCAGGGTCTCCCTGGGCTGCTGGGAGCCTTCCCAGAGGTCACAGCTGATCTCAGCTCTCCTGAGGCCTCTCCCTGGGGCTGGAAGGACACCTTTCTAGAGGAGACCTGCCCACCTCATGGAGGTATTGGCTGTCTCAAGAGGGATTCCACAGCTTGTCCAAGGGCTTGCAAGCTGTTTCCACCACAACCCAGTCTGCAGTCGGGAAACGGGCTGGGATGGCAGGGGACTTGGCCTCAGCCCCTCCCACCTGGGTGGGCAGCATGGCCAGCAGGCTGGGGGACTGGCTGGGTGGGAGTGTGTGCCTAATAGAGCAGCCCGCCGCTGTGGCCCATGTCCCACAGGTCACCCCCAAAGGCCCTGAAGCTCTGCGGGGTTTGGGACCTTGTGGAAGTCCCCCATGAAACAGTGGGCCAGATGCATGTGGTTGTTCCCTTCCTATCTTGATGAATGGCTGTCATTTTCATGATGCTGCAGTGCAGCGGCCTCCTTCCTGCTTAGCAGATGAGTGTAGGCATCTCCAGGGCTGTCTCCTCTTTGTCCCTAGCTCTGCCACCTCCCTCCTTGCACTTGGGGTGCGCCCCATTCCGCACTCTGATTCCCTCTCCTTGCTCCCAGCCTGGCTCCACCAAGTCCTTGCCTCCATGGCAACAGGGATGCACATGCAGGAATTCACCCCACGCATTCCAGGTGCCACAGCTCCCTGATAGGCAAGGGCTCAACTCCACCTCTGGCTTCCCTGCTGTCCCGCTCAGGTCAGCCCAGACCGCTGGGATTCAGGGACCCTGCCTGGAGTCAGGGACGGGCCAGGAGGTGGCAGCTGTTCTGGAGCCAACCTAATCACTGCTGCAAGCTTCTCCCAGTGCGTCTGGCTAACGAGGTGGCCCAGGGTGGAGCGGGAAAGGAGTGACAGACCTCACACACCCCGTGCCCATGACTGGAAGGCCTGGGAGAAGCCTCCCCGTCTTCCAGGAGGTGGACCACGGCACTCAGCTGGTATGTTCCGTCCAGTAGCTGCAGGTGTGACCTGCACCCTGAGGATGCCAGCCATGGGGTGGGCTTCTACACCACCACTGGGCAGTACTGGCCCTACTGCTCCTGCCTCAGCCCGCAGAGAAGGGCCGGATGAAGATGCAAAGCCAGGGTGAACCAGGCATCTGCTCAGAGGCAGCGGTGCTGATAAGCAGCTCAGCGTTGCAGGACTGTGGGGAGTGGGCTGGCCGAGGTAGCCGCTGACTCGGGGGGGAGGGGCTGGAGGCTTTCAGACGCGGAGCAGAAGACACTTGCCCGCTGGGTGGGGCCCTGGCCCTCCAGGGTGTCTCAGGTGTTCCCCGAGGCTGCCTGGTCATCACCAGCTGCAGTGGTCTGGTCTGGGGGCCCCTCTGAGCAGTGTGGCCTAAGAAACCGGGGCAAGTGGCAGATGTTGAGGGGCGCCTCAGCCTGCCCTCCCAAGGGGTGCAACATGTGAAGGGTGGGAGAGGAGCCCCCAGCACCACACCCCAGGCGTCTTCCTCCTGTTCTCAGTGTGACCAGTACCGCAAGGGCGTCATCTCTGGGTCCCTCTGCCAGGACCTCTGCAGCCTGCGCCAGGTGGAATGGGGGGCCTGCCTTTCCTCGGTCCCAGGCCAGCAGGTGAGCCCGGCATGCAGGCTGCAGGAGGGCCTGGGGCTGGACATGGAGGTGTCGTGGGAGGGGACCATCTGCACGGACAATCCCTGTGGCCCATCCAGGTGTACAGCGGGCTGTGGCAGGGCAAGGCGGTGACCATCAAGTGCGGCATCGAGGAGGGCCTGCGACCCCAGGCTGGCTCCGACACTGTCCCTGGGAGGGAGCTGGTGCTATTTGACAAGCCTAGTCGGGGCACCTCGATTAAGGAGTTCCGGGAGATGACCCTCAGCTTTCTCAAGGTCAGTTGTCTCTTGGTAGCTGTGTCAAGTTCACACACAGGGATGTGTGCCCAGGGTAGGAGGCAGGCATCTGGCTAGCTCCCCGACTCCAAGCAGACCTTCACTCAGCACCCATTAGGTAGGGAGAGCCCTGCTCCTGGTGGCATCTGTTGGAGAGAGCAGGGAGCTGCCGGTACATGGGAGTGGGGGGGGAGCAGATGGAAAGATGGCCTTATCTGCCCTGCCTTGGCCCCTGTGCTGAGGTGCCCATCCCCAGGCTCCCTGACACTGGAGGGGACTTGGACATGGGAAGCCACAGGAGACATGCTGGTGGGGGGGGTGAGGCTGGCAGTGGTCAGGCAGGGCATCCACAGGGGGCAAGGGGGCTTCCCATGGACCTAGTCATCTCCTCCACCCATGCAGTTGGAGGCTGGGCTCCCCCAAGCTGGCAGATGTGCAGGGTTCCTCTGTGCAGCCTGCCTGGGACAAGGGTGGTGTCCTGCCAACTCATAACTCAGTGAGGTTGAGGTCTTGCCCACTCTCAAGTGACATGGTCCCCTTCTCTCGGCTCCAAACATCAGGTGAACCTGGGAGACCTGCCCTCCCTGCCTGCTCTGGTCGGACAGGTCCTGCTCATGGCTGATGTCAACAACGATGGCAAGGTGACCCTGGCAGAGGCCAAGTCGGTGTGGGCCCTGCTGCATCGCACGGAGTTCCTGCTATTACTGTCTCTGCAGAAGGAGCATGCCCCCAGGCTGCTGGGCTACTGCGGTGACCTGTACATCACTGAGACTGTCCCGCACAGCTCCTGGCCCGGGGCCACCTTGCCGCCTCTCCTGCGCCCGCTGCTGCCCCCTGCCCTCCAGCAGTGGCTGGGGCCCGCGTGGCCCTGGCGGGCCAAGATCGCCTTGGGGCTGCTGGAGTTCGTGGAGGAGCTCTTCCACGGCTCCTACGGGACCTTTTACATGTGCGAGACCACGCTGGCCAACGTGGGGTACACGGCCAAGCACGACTTCAGGATGGCCGACCTGCAGCAGGTGGCGCCCGAGGCCACAGTGCGCCGCTTCCTGCAGGGCCGCCGCTGTGAGCACAGTGCCGACTGCACATTCGGGCATGACTGCCGGGCCCCCTGTGACAAGCTCCTGCGGCAGTGCAAGGGCGACCTCATCCAGCCAAATCTGGCCAAGGTGTGTGAGCTGCTGCGGGACTACCTGCTGCCTGGTGCCCCCGCCGACCTGCAGGAGGAGTTGGGCAGGAGGCTGCGTACCTGCACCACGCTGAGCGGGCGGGCCGACCAGGTGGAGGCATACCACGCCCTGGTGCTGAGGCAGCTCAAGACCCTGCTCTGGAAGAAGATCTCCCACACTGAGTACTCCTGAGCCCAGCCCTCCGGGCTGCCCATGCCTGGGGCTCTTGCCTTTGGGTCCCTGTCCCTCTGTACCTTGCCACCCAACATCAGCACCTGGCTGAGGTCCTGCCCCTGCACTCCCAACAGCCAGACCCTTCTCTGGAAAGAGGCAGCAAGGATCTGGGCCTCAACACCAAGGGCTGGCCAGGCGCCCACCCTGCCAAGCTGGGTTCTACTACTGAGGAACATAACAATGTAAATAAACAGCTTTTCTGTGAGTGCCAAGTGCCTTGCCCCAGCCCTGCCATCCACACGGCCCCGTGGCACGGCTCTCAGTGGGCATTCTGGTGGATGGAGGGTGAAGACAGGGCGTGGGCACTGGCCTTCATCCCTGGTTTCCGCAGTGACCGGTGAGCAGCCACACACTCGGACTGCAGCAGGGTCCCCATGGCCCTGTGCTGGCGCATGGCTGCATGGAGGCACCAGTTCAGACTTCATGGGAACTGCCACCTCCAGTGCCTCTGCACAAAACCACCCAGACTGACGTTCTTTAACTCATTTTCATGAACCTCTAGGTACAAACTCCATCTGGGAAAGAGCCAAGCATCTCCTTTCTCTCCTGCCTGACCACACAACAGGAACCTGTGCTCCCTGGAGCCTGACCCCCTTCCCTGGAGATGGCACATCGAGTGCCCACACTCCAATCTGCCCTGCCCAATGAGGCCCACAGCCCCCACGTGGCTTCTCTAAAAACCTTTTGCCTAAAACACACACTGTAAAATCTCAACTGTTACACCGTATTCCCGGTATTCCTAAAGTTCACCCCAAACATTAAAAATGATTTCCCCATCTAGAGTTTTCCTCTTTATGAGGGGAAGATGGTCCAAATACAGTGAAAGTTTGTGACTGGACACTTGGACCCTGCAGCTGGCCATGACCGTGCTCCCCAGACACAAGTGGGGGGGTTTCAGATGGGCACTGTGTCCTCTGCCCATTGCAGTGTCACACACACAGGGGGCCCCTGCTGTCCCTTGTGAGGCACGGTGGACATACAAACCCTGCCTGGCAGGGACACCCATCTGCCCACTCATCCTTGAAAAGCAGAGCGGACTTGCAGCACCTTGAGGCCTTTGCAAACATGCACTGTGCCCCTCAGTCCACCTTGTCCTCATCACCGGGCTTTCCCTCGGTCTTTCAGGTCCTGAGCCGTATCTGCTGACACGTAGGCAACAGTGCCCTCAGCCTGCAAAGCCACCGTGTGGGCGTAGAACCTGCTGGCTGGGCACCTGGGCTGCTGTCCAACATGGATGCCCTGCTCAGCTATTTCGTAAGCCTGTGGTTCTGTTCCTCCAGAGACACTTCTCAAAGCCGGTTTCCCCAGTCCTGTCCCGTGTGCCCTCGCAGTAGGGCGCAGACAAGTGCACCAAAGCCATGTTCTGTCTTCCTGCTGTGGTGCCGCGTGTGCATTCTCAGGGGCCTGAGGACGCTGCCCCAGGCTTCTCCAGCAGGGGCCTCATCTGTGAACAGAAACCAGCCATGTCTGAGATAACCCACAAGCAACACCTCCTGGGCTGGCAGGACAGGTCGCCACACTCTCCCTGGTCAACCCTTACCTTGGGTCTCCTTTGGAGTTGGAAGGTCAGAGGTTTCTGCAACGCAAACACACGGCTGCTGAGTCCTCAGCTCCCCCCAGACACGCCAAGCCCACCTCCCACTCTTCTGAGAGTTCCACTCACCACCCGGCCTCTGATGGACCTCACATCAAATGGAGCCTGTCTCGTGGACGTTCGAAGACTAAGAAGACATCCTCAACTCTAAGACCACATGACACCCGAGCAGTTTTCTGCCTAAGTGAGCTCCTCCTACCCAAGTGGGACCAGCTGGCAAAGGCGCCACAAGCCATTCTACACCCCATAGCCTCCAGCTCTCCCACACCGAGCTGGCCATGGGCCCTCTGGGGGAGCCACCACGTTGTGAGGACCCCTGGGCTCTTTGGAGAGGCCCCTGTGGCAAGTAACCAAGGCTTCCTGCCTATAGTCAGCATGCTGCCCTGGTAGCCTCCAGACACTGCACCCCATCTGGCGGGAGAAATCCAGACAGAACTACCCAGGCAGGCCACTCCCGACCCCCAGAAACTTTGAAGGCATCAAGTTTCTGGGCTATTTCTTATGTAGCATTAACGAAGTCACATCTAACAGGCAAGGCAGCAGGGTCAGCTGACATGTCATCCTGCCTCCCCAAGAGACCGGTGCTTTGCCCCACCTACACTGCCCAGAGGCCGAGGGTGGCTTCCCTGTCGGCTCCTTGAAATGTCAACACACTAACATTCTCACTTCCTCTCTCAAAGGTACATCCATGTGCCCAGAAAGATGTGCCTTTATTAAAGGGCCACCCGTGTGTACCCCTATGTGCATACAGAAGGTGCTTCAGGACCTGTTTAACTTTCAACACGTGCACTTTGCAGGGCCTGAATCCTGGAAGCTACTGCTCTATACTGCAGACAGCAGACAACCCAAGGAGCAGCATCTCCTCTGAGTGTTCTTTTGAGGGGGCAGCACAGGACAACCAGCACAATGCCCCCTATTGGTGGCAGGGTAGAGCCTTGGTCCACCAGCCTTTGCCCAGACAGTGCCTTCAAAGGCTCTCCATTTTCCAGGTGGCCAACTGGCTGCCCAATCAGCAGAGGGCGCCAAGCTATGTCACCAGTAAGGAAAATTCCCTGCACTGCCAGCCGACGCCAGCAGATCCCCATCCAGTGTGAGGGCCCAGAACCGTCACACCCTCAGCCAGCCACCCCTGCCAACCTACCATCCTGAGGTGAGTCCTGGAGTGACCAAGTTTGTGTCTGAAGGTCTACTCCAGGGACACCTACGGGGTGCCAGGCTGGGCCCCTGGACCTGAGGAATGAGAAAGGATAGTGGGCCTGGCAGGCCCCTCGCCTTTAACCTGGACCAGATTCCCCACACTAACTCCAGGGAAGGCATCCATGGGTGCCCCATAACGTGTGCCCATTGCAGCAGCCGTCCGGGGTGCTATGGGGCGCTACAGCACCCCTGGCCTCAACCTCCCGCCTCCCATTAGTCTTCAGACACTGCCACATGCTGGCGGTGGAGGGACAAAAACTGCCCTTGATTGAGAACCATAGATCTGTGACTTTTGTTTGACCCTCAAACTTAGCATTTAGGAAATAAATGCTCTGCTATCCTCACCCCAAGAACTGACCCCTTTCACTCCCAGGGCCTTAGTTTGGACCATCACTTACAGGGTTATGGTCCTAAGGGGCTGCAAGGCCCCAACTTGTCCCCTTCACAGGAGTGCCGGGAGTGACCTCTACAGTCCCCCTATTCCCAGCCTGACCGAGTCACCTCCTGCCCCTTGAATGTGTTCTGCTGGCCTCCAGGGTCTCTGTACAGCAGGGGCTCGTGGGTACAGGACCTAGAGGCCTCAGCAACATGCCAGACGGGACACGAGCTCTTCATCCCAGCTCAGCGGCTCTTGGCCAAGGATACATGTCACACCTGCCCAAGGGCCCTGAAAGAAGCCTTCCCAGACAGACCCAGTGCCAACCATCTCTACAGAGACCCTCTCCTGATTAATCCCACGGTGCCCACAGCTCACCTTGTGCTTATACACACAGGCCTCATTTTATAGATGAAGAAAACCGAACTGTTTGGTGTCACCCCAGGGGTTCCCGATGTCAGGCAGGCCTTCATGGGACACCAGCTGCCCTGCGGGGAGCTGAGGACTGTCAGGCTACAAACCATTCTTAGTGCTCACTGATCTGGGCACTGAGCGTAGAAATAGCCATTTTCTCTTTGCCCTGACGTCACAGGCACAGCGAGCAGCTGCACCTGGGGTGCTGGCTAGGCCAGCACCTGCAGGGCAGCCTATCCCACGCACCCAGCAATCCCGGAGGTGAGAAGCACCACCCCACCCGAGGTGAAAGCCATGCCAGCCTTCACCTCTCCTCTTACCTTGATCTGGACTGTGATGGTTCTTCTGGCCAGTGTCCACACCGTGAGCTGATGATGTTCAGGGAGTGGTAACCTCTCCTGTATCAAATAACAAAAATGTCCACAACTAGAATAACCAGCAAACCTTCCTATGCCTTAGAGATGATTCTGAAAAAACCTACTGGCAACTGTAGCACAAATGAGCTACCTACAGCTCTTATTTAAGTGAAGGCTGCTACTAACAAGGGGACCCCTTACCTTTTCCTCTGTCCCCTCAAACCTCCCACCAGCAACCTGAGATTAAAAAACCCATGGCTGCCTACACCGTTTACTGAACTGGAGGATCACAGCGCACCAAGTGGGACCTTCCTCAGGATTTCTGAACCCTCTCCGCAAGCCACTAGTGGGGTGCTGACTGACGGACTGCAAGGCCACATGAGGTGACACAGTAAGTGATGCTCTGGGACTTAAGCCTCATGTGATGGAGGAAGCACAGTGGGCACACTGGACCATTTCTGTAACGTGAAAATCCCGCAATTCTCCTTCTAGAGCTTCTGGCTGCTCTGTTTCAGAAGAGGCAGAGTGGCTACCTGTGAATACTCTTAACATTTAACGCACCTAAATTATTTCAGATCGTCAGGTGGCATTATTCCATACCCCCAAAGGAAAATTTGGGGACCACCATTTATTTGATCCAATGTGACAGAGATAAGCAACATTCTGCTCTTCAGCAAGTTAGCCGACTGCAATCTACTCACATTTTCCACTCACTGACACTTCAGTGGTCCACTCCCATGTCCTGCTGTCCAATGCAGGACCACCTCATGATCTGAGGCCAGCCAAGCGCTAGGAAAGAATCAAAAAGCTTTTACGTAATAGGCTGTAGGTTGCCATGAACACACACCAGGGATGCAGTACACTTGACGTTGTGTCAGACCATTAATCATCCAGATGTTCACCTGCCAGAACACTGAGCGTAGACAAGCCTCTTTTCTCTCTGCCACCTAATGACACAAATGTGGCACGGCAGCCACACCTGCAACGCCTCTGGAGGCAGGGTGTGTGGGAGAGTAAGTAATTCAAGACTTTACCCCCCTCCATGTCAGTGCAGGTGACTTAGGATGTCACAGGAGGGGTTTAGTTCGTAAGAAAAAGTCATGCTTTGGGGGCTAATCTGTTCCAGCACCCATGTGCTGACTCACCTGAGAGCCCAGCATGCCCTTGCAGGCGCTCGGTTTCCAACAGGCAAGCCCCCTAGAGAAAAAGAAACCCACACGTCGTAAGAACCAGAGGAGTCCAAAGAGGCACTTTACCAGGCCAGCGTTTGCTGCACTTGCTTTCCCAGTGACTCTGCCACCAGGCCTACTTGTTTGTAGGAAACACCAAGCCCACTTTCCTTTCCCTTTATTCCCTACCTAACTGGGCGCATGGAACACTCAGGGTCCAGTGCGCCGGCGCCGCCCAGAGTAATGGCGTCCCAGCCGCTGTAGCCCCGCAGCGGGGCGACCCAGGGCCCTGCGCCAGGATGCCACCGCCCACTGGACTCGGAAATCGCCCGGCCCTCAGACAAAGCCCAATTAGCAGTGACAGTCGGTCCCTTCCTTAAAACAAAACAAGTGACCAGAACTACGAAGCGACGTCCTCAGGATCGCAGCCAGTTGGTCAAAGACGCGGTGCGGGGAGCGCAAGCGGACGGCGCCGGGCCCGGGAGCCCCTCCAGCCGTGGCGGGCGGGCGCACCGGCCGGGCACACAGGCAGAGCGCCCGCGATGGGCTCTGCTGGGTCCAGGCAGCCCGGGGAGCCAAGCCACTGCCACAGGTCGTGACCACCGTTGTCTGAAAAGGGCGCGAAGCCCGCACGGCGCCCTTTATAGGGCGTACGGTGGCCGCGCAGGCCAAACAACGCCCGCCCAGCCCGCCTACGCAGCGCCGTCTAGCGAACCCTCCCGGCCAAGCCACGCGGGGCGGCGCTTACTGGCTGCTGCGAGCTCCCGTTCTCAAGTGCTGCGTCGCCCGGGTCACCTGTCGCGCCCTCGGGGCTTTTCTCAGACCCAGTCTGGCCCAGCCAGCAGGAACTGGCATTCTCGTGCCCGAGGCCGCGCAGCCACGGTCGGGACACCGCAAAATGGAAATCCCAGTGGAACCTACGTCCCATAGGCGGCAGGACTGAATGAGTCAGTCTATTGCAAAGCAGGACAGTGCCCAGTGCGTTTGCACTGGATGGCGTCTTCCATGGTCACCATCCCTCACCCACCCCCTATCCCCCACCTCCTGGCCATGAGTGTCTCTGAAGCTGGGGCCACCTCTTTCTTCCATGCCGAAGGGCCTCCTGCTCTTTGGGGAGCCCGGGTTGGCCTGCTCCCTTCTGTGCCGGCCTCCTGGAGCTTTGCTTCCAGGCTGGGCCTGAGGCCCTGCCAAAGACTGCACCTCCCCTAGGAGCCCCTCTGGAAGATCCCCTCCTGGAACTCTGCCTTCCCTGCTCCGGAGGGCCTCCCAGATGACGTCTCTGATTGACAGGGTGGGGCAGCTGGGGCGCTGGGCAGCACACTTTACCTCCTCTTTCACAAGGAAGCTTGTGATGCTGGGCCAGGGTGCTTCCCACAAGCTAACGAGTTCCTGCTAACTCGGGCAAATGGGCTGGCGGCCCACAGAGCCAGGGGCACCCCAGTGAGAATCCTGCAGGGTTCTCTGTGATCAGCAGTGTCTGCCCTATGGGCAGAGGGGTGAGTCCCACAGTGTGTCCAGACCTGCCTCCTGGCTCTGGCCATTTGGGCCGTGAATGCTGGGAGGCTCCTTGACCGCCTGGCTGTGAGCACTGCCTGCAGCACCCCGTCCTGGACAGGAGGGAAGTGCAGTGTAGACAGGAGTAACAGGCCCAGCTTTTTGAGGACAGGCTAGGCTGGTTTGGGGAAGGAACAACCCCTTCCCCCACATCCACCCAAGAGCCCAGAGGAAGCTAGTCCCAGCAGGCGAAACCAGCCAGGAAGCTGAAGACCTAACTCCCAAAAAAGAGATGGCTTCCAAAACTCTGGAGAGGGACTCCCCTGGGCCCTATGACAACATACTTTGGCCACCTGGATCTGCTGGTCCACCACCCTGGTCCTGGCCCTGTCATGCTCTGGTCCTTGAAGCAGTTGGCCACAGTGTTGAGCTGGGTGACAGTGGCGCAGACAGTGGGCACCAGGGGCTCCTTGTAATTCTTGTGCCCCTAGGACCAGATGGATGGAGTCCAGGCAGTGACAGAGTAGCACCTTCTTGGAGAAGGAGAGTGTCAGCTGGCCCGGGCACACCCTGGGCTCAGTGTCCACTGTCCCCCAGTCCCAGGGAGGTCCATGGGTAAGAGCTGGAGCTTAGGATGCTGAGATGTGGCTTGAGCCTGTGGGAGTCGTAGGTTTGTCCACTGGGAGTGCCCTGCATGGGGGCCCAGCACTGGACACTGGCACAAGGGGGGCCTTTTCATTCATCCAGCCTCACTAACTCCAGGCACTGGAAAGCAGCTCACACTTGCTTATCCAAAGGGGCACCTGCCACCCATCCTGTTCGAAATCCCTGTTCAGAAGCACGTCCCCATGGCAGCCGCATGGCTCCCAGGCAGCCAGATACACGTCAGCTGCCTAGTAAGTGCTGTGCTGTAGGACTTCCTGGGCAGGTGGCCTGCAGTCCCTCAGTGAGCTCTCCTCCTCCACCCAATGGCCAGGCCCCTCCCAGCTTTGTCATCCGGCCTCCCTGAATCTGCACCCCCTCTCCTTTCCCACGGGTGGGAAGCACCCAGTCTCCCCTCAGCATGTGCCTCCCTGCCCCACCCTGCCCCTCCCGCATCCAAGTCTCCTTGGCTCTGCGACTAGGCGGGGGAGCACCTGGGCCTGAGGGTTGAGGGTTCAGCTTGCTCAGGCCAGTGTCCGCAGCCAGAGGCGAGGGCAGGGGGCTCTGGGGCTGCAGCTGGTCCCGAGCTGCAAGAGGACAAAAGGTCGCCCCCAAGCCTGCCTTTGCATGTGCCTCTCCAGACACAAGACCATCCTGGAGCCTTCTAGAGAAGCCCAACCCAGGGGCCCACACAGGGCGCCTTCCAGCGGCATCCAGCGGTGGGGCGGTGTGAGGCCCGTCTCTGCTCCCGGCCCAGCAGCAGCCCCTGGGGCCCCTCAGGCTGGCGGGGGAAGGTGGACCCAGCGTGTCACACCTGCTCTGGTCTTGGGCTGGGAGTGGCTTCTGCAGTTTCTGGTCTGTTTTTCCAGCTTTCTACATGTTTCTTGTTTTTGCTTGGCCACAGGAACAGCCAGCCATTTCCCTTCTGGCTTCTGGCTCTGGTGTCACACTGAGACCAGGGTTTCTACCCCCAGATCAGGCAGGGATTTACTAAGAGGGCTTCCTTTTAGATGCCTAACCTTTAATTCATCTGGGATTTCCCTTTCTAATAAGCAAAACAGAAATTAACTAGTCCCCTCCTATATGCGTGCAGACACAAAAAGTGCCTGGTATTTGATTCCATTGACAGGAATCACCCAGAATTGAGGATGGAGCAAGAGGGAGAAAGCAGATGGGGGCTGCTGGGGGCTGGAGGAGGGGCACAGGGGAGCGAGGGCCCCGGGACAGGGTTAATTCTCGGGAATGATGTGCTCCGACCTGGTCGGTGGTGATGGTCGCACACACCGCACTATATGTAGTGCCCATGGTGTGTACACTTTAAATGCTAAAGCATAAAATTTATTTTGTTTTATTTACATTTTAAATGATAAAACATAAAATACTATATAAAGGTAAAATGAAAAAAAGGACTCGAGATGAACACACCAATGGGAGGGGGAGGGGAGTTCTGATGGTGAGGAGGCGGACTGAGTGGTTCGGGGCTGGTGCTGAGGGGAGCGGCTCTCCCGCAGGGCTGCAGGGCCCCAGAAGGCCTTGGGTCTCCCATGGAGCCGGTGCAGCATCACGTCCCAGACGCAGAGCTGCGGCTGGACCTGATGGTGCTGGCCATGGCACTGCGGCTGCTGCTGGGGATGGAATGAGAGCCGCTGACAGGATACCTGCAGCTCTGGGCCTGGCGTTCATTCTCCAGCTGGATCTAGATCTTCAGATTGTATGGGAACTGGTACCAGAGGCACTGCTAGATCCTGAGATGGCAGTAACACCGCTAGAGATCAGCACGCCTGCCTTCCACACACGCCTTTCCAAAGACAGGACCGTCCCCCTGCCTTCCACAGACGCCCAGCCCAGAAGCCCACACACGACGTCTCCCAGCTGCACCCAGCAGGGGCGGTCTGAGGCCGGTCTTTGCTCCTGGGCCTACAGCAGCTTCTGGGGCTCCTCCCTGTGTGCCCAGCACTGTGCCCTCCACATGTGCTCAGCTTCGGGCTCTGCCTCAGTGGGCTCCATGTCCTCCAGGTCGGTTAGAAGAAAGTGGACATGGCACTCCATGTTGGCACGAGGCATGTGAAGCTGTACAGAGCTCTGAGACAGGACCCTGGGGAGTGGCCTGGTGGGGTCTGGGCGTGGGCCTTCCCAGGCCATCCCTGGGCCCTGGTTCTGGAGACCCCTTTGTGGCTGCAATTCCCCTAAGCCTGCGTCGACCCTTCTTGTTGGCAAGGCACACTGGCCTCTTCTTGCTTGGGGAAATGGAGTGGGTGTCTCTCAGCTACATCAGTGATCTCCTGCACGGAGCTTTGCAAAGACAGTGCCCAGCACCAGCCCAGAATCGTGAGAGCCCCACCCAGCCCACCTCACTGCTGCTGCACACTGGCCTTCTGCTGCCAGATCAAGTACAGACCTGTCCAGGGGCTGACAGAAGTCTTCTGAGTACTGGTCCGGCCAGGTGCCCAGGATGGAAGAGATGGCACTGGAGGTAGGGGGTGGGCAGCAGAGTCAGAGGCCTGGCCTCTCCCCCTGTGTGGCCCTCTCATGGTGGCCCTGTGGAGGCTGGGCTCCTGGCCCGCCCCACTCTTCCAGGGCCCCTTGGCCATCCAGCAGGGTCAGGCCTGGTCAGCGGGCAAGCTGGGAGTCCCCGCAGGAGGGAGTCCTCCATCCATGGGGGAACCGCCTCTCCCTTCCCCAGGGAAGCCTGATGCAGCCCTCGCCCCAGCTCCTCCCATGGGAACCTCAGCTCCGGGAGGGCAGGGAGGTGCTGGCTGGCTGTCACTGCCCTGGCTGTCACTCAGTGGGGGCTGCGTAAGTACATGAGGGTGGAGCGGTGAGCAGAGAGCGTCCTGCCCTCCAGCCTGCCCGGGGACTCAGGGCCTCAGCCTGCGGCTCGTGGCCTTATGCTTTGGGGGTGCATGGCGGGTCTCGTCTTCCCGCTGACGCTATTCTCAGGAGTTTGGGTCCAGCCAGCACAGCCCCATCAGCAGCTGGACTCAGGGAACTGAGGTACGAGGTTGATGTGTGAGCAGGTGGCCCCCGCACCTTCCAGGGCGGTGCAAGCAGGGCTGGGATGGGCCATGGTGCGGATTCACTCTCAGGGGCCAGGGACTCTGCTGCCTGGGTCCCAGGCCTGCAGTCTCAGCTCTCTGACTCCTTTCCTCCTGCAGGAGAAACCCCCAGCCCTCAGCCCTCTAGCAGGAGTCATAGGATGTGTGGGAGCTGATCTACTCAGCCCCCACCACCAGCCCTAAATCTCCCCCACCTTGGAGACAGGAGGCCCTCCCATGAGACCACAGCCCACTCACTCCTTCAGCTGGTCCTGGGGTCCGCCGTCCTTGCTGGAATATGGGAGCATGCATCCGTATCTAGAGGGGGCCGTGAGGGCGTCACTTCTACCGTACCTGCTATGATGTCCAGGGTTACTGGCTGACTCCTGACTAGAATGGAAGCCTAGGAGGGCAGGGGGTGTTCTCTGCCCCGACCACGGATTTCTGCTGAATGTCAGAAAATGCCCGTGCGGAGGAGGGGCTCTGTGTGCTTTTGTCCAGTGAATGAAGCCCAACCAGCCCTTGCAGATATGTGAGTGGGCCTGGAGCCCCTCTGCCAGCCCCTGGGACCCCTGCTCCGGGAACTCCCAGGAGGGGGATCCCCAAGATAGAATCAGCAACCTCTGTTAGAAATGGAAGACAGCTTCGCCCAAGGCCACAGGACACTGAGCCAGAGGCAGCCGGCTTCCTCACGGGGGAGGAGAACCCCAAGGAGCAGAGCCGAGCCCTCGGCCCCCTCCCCAGGCCAGGCACAGGCTCCGCTCTGTCCACGATTTTCATCCCATCATCCTGACAATCCACGAGGGGGGTCCTTGTAGCACCCAGTGTTCACCGGAGCAACCTGAGGCTCCGAGAGGCGAGGTGGCGTCCCCAAGACACACAGCCAGTGGGCAGCGGAGGGCTGGGCGCTCACCTTTTGAACAGCAGGTCCAGGACCTGCTGAGTGGTGGTGAAGGCTTGGTAAGGTGCACAGGAAGATGGTGACATAGGAGAGGTCGCTGCCCTGGAAGGCAGGCCCCAGGTGCGCCACCAGCTTCTCTAGCGTGCCGGCCTTCACGGTCTGGACCTTGCAGGTCTCATACAGGGGCTCAGGCCTGACTCATTTTCACACTGAGGGTGATTTTTCAGACAGAGGGATGGTTAAAAAAATAACAGTATAAAAATATCATGTCTGAATCCTGAAGGACAAGGTACATGAAGAACAGGTTGATATTATTCCAAGTATGTGAAAAGTGACTTTGGGCCTGGCCAAGGCTGGGGCTGGACATTGGGCAGGGGGTGGGAGGACACCAGACTCCTCTAGGTGGGGCTGTGGACACTCAAGGGGCACAGCCCTGGTTTGGGCCAAGCAGAGTCCGGGCAGGTGACCTTCCCCGGCCATCTCTAGGCCCAGGTGTGGACAGCCCTTTGCGGCTGCATGCACCCTGCGCCCCTGGCCCTCCTTGGTGGTGTGGTGCACCTGCCCTCACCCACGCTGGCCCCAGGGCCATTATCGGGCTCTTCCAAGCCCCTGCTCTGGTGGCCGCTAATAAGCCCAAGGCACCAGTTGGTCAGGCCCTGCCTGCCAGGGCCCAGAGGTCCAGTTGGGAAGGGATCAGGACCCCTCCCTGACTCCGAGGCCAGCCCTGTCCTCACCCATCTCAGGCCCCTGCACACTCACCATCCTCATCAGCCACTTCTGGGCCATCTTGGGGTTCACATCCATGTGACAAGCTTGGGGGTCCCCTCCCACCAGGCTGAGTTCAAGGTCTTCCTCCCTTCCCCCACCTGAGCCCCTGGTCCAGAAATGGCCCCTAGGCTCTCCCAGGCTCCTCTTCCTGGAGCAGCCCTGCCCCTCTCTGCTGTTGGCCTCTATGTCCCCATAGCCTCTGAAACTGCCTGGCCCATTGGTGTCTGCTTGTCCAGTTAGCCCTGCCTGCCTGCCGGAGCACCCCAGAACCAGGAGCCCAGCAAGGAACCAAGAACGCTTGTCCGTCCTGGTCTTCACCGGCCTGTGTCCAGTGCAGTTCTCAGGTGTACCCTAGGGACAGAGGATGGCAGAGGCCAGGCCCTCAGCAGTTCCCACCGTGGCATAGGGTTGGCCCTAAATCAAGGAGAAGAACAAGGATGTCTCCCTGTGCCTCCCTGCAAGTCTCACTGCCCTGTCCAGGCCTTAACAGCCCTGGAGCTCCCTGGATGCACCCCACCCAATGGTCCGCTTTTGAAGGCTGGTGTGGGCCCTCTACAGCCCTCAGCTTTGGGACTGTGTTCAGACTTCAAGGGTCATGGCTCCTACCAGCTCTCTCCATTGAGCTCAGGCTCTCCTCGGCACAGAGGAAGGGTTGGGCAGGGGAAGCCCCGGGAGGCCGTTTACCTGCTCTTCATACTTGCACTTTCATACTTTAGGCTTGCAAATCAAAGTGATGCTTATCAGTCAGTTTCAAACTGGCACTGTTCTCTGCACCTTCTGAACTAGGAGCCCAGGGCACCCCCGCCCAGCCCCGAAAGCAGAGGAGCCTGAGTGGACACTTGGACTTATCTTCTGGCCTGGGTGCCTCTGCAGGACAGAGGGTGGTACAGGTGGGCATGTGTCCACCCACTCTATTCCAGACCCCATCAGGCCCTGCTGCCCCTACCTGTCCCAACTGACAGGTCCCTTGGGGTGGTCAGATTCACCAGGAGTAGAAATGCTGGGAGCCACGGGGAGGGGGTCCTGGAAAAGGGCCCCACACCTCATCCCAGGAACATGTGTGCTGCCAGGGGAGGCCCACCATTGAGAGTCAGAAGCCCCTTTGAGCAAGTGCCTGGTCATTCCTGACTGCTAGGGGAGATGGCCAGCTTAGGGGGTGGGCACGTCGAGGACTGCTGAGCCCCAGCACCGTAGATGGTGCCCTCAAGGGCAGCTGGAGGACCCCAAGGGCAGACACACATCTTGTGTGCCCCACGGGTGTCAGAAACAAAGGTGCAGAGACCACATGGGGATCTGAAGGGCCAGGCCGTTTGGCCAAACCTGTTTATTCCTGTTGGAATTGTGCTGACCGCTCTGCCCGGCCTGTCTCCACCCCAGGTGGCATCTTTCGAGTGGCCCACTCTGCAGCCTTAAGTTGTGAAACAGCCTCTGAAACAATGCCGTGGGGGAAGCAGCCCTATCTAGGGTTACTATGGTTCAAAATAAAAAAGTCAGTCTGGTGTAAGAACCTTCCTGATATACAAAAGGCTAATGTCAAGGCAGAAGGGAGGCTGCTTGGACTCCAGGGATCAAACATTTCCTGAAGGGTCTTCTCTGCACAGGCTGCCTCAGCACCTGCTGGGTCCTGCAGGCCTCAAGGGCGGCCCTGGGCAGGTGGCTGCCAGGAACCATGACTGGTAGCAGGGACCCAATGCCCAGAATGACTGCAACCTCCTAAGGACTGTGGCCAGGGAAGGGCAGGGGTCCCCAGCCTAGAACAGCCTGGGCTGCTGTGTCTATCTGGAAGAGTGAGTGTGTCAGGGGGAATGACTCAAGATGGGCCTGGCCTCTGCTCCCGGGGAAGGAGTGTCAGCTGGACCCGGGCCCTGGGCACCCTCCTGGCCCTGCAGTCGATAGAGGGCCTCGACCTGCCTCCGCTTCTCCTTGGCCCGGTTGATGATGGTCTGGAAGAGCCTGCAGAAGAGCTGGATGGAGGGGGGCGAGTCGTCATTGCCGGGGACGGGGTACGTGATGAGGCAGGGGTTGCAGTTGGTGTCCACGATGCCCACGGTGGGGATGCTCATCTTGGCTGCATCTCTCACGGCCACATGGGGCTCAAAGACGTTGTTAAGCGTGTGCAGGAAGATGATGAGGTCTGGCAGGCGGACCAGGGGCCCCAGGAGGAGGGAAGCATTGGTCAGCAGGCCGCCCTTGAAGTAGCGGGTGTGGGCATATTCGCCACAGTTGCGGGCCGTGGTCTCAATCAGGTGTGAGAACTGCCGGTTGCGGCCCACAAACAAGATGATGCCCTTACGATAGGCCACGTGGGCTGTGAAATTCAGGGCCAGCTGCAGATGCGTGGCTGTCTGGTCCAAGTCAATGATGTCCTGGTTAAGGCGGCTCCCAAAGATGTATGGCTCCATAAACCTGCCCAAGAGCCCACCAAGGCGAGTGAGCAGGAGAGCAGCCAACGCCACCAGCCCCTTCTCACCCAGGCCCCCATGGTGAGTACAG
>JAVSCE010014992.1:0-106567 GCA_032199065.1 Smutsia gigantea
GGAGGCGCCAAGGGTGGAACCTCCCCCTTCAGTTCTCAGCACTCCCTCCTCTCTACTTCCAGTTCTCTCCCCCAGCCTCTCCCAGACTGACCCCTGACCCGTGGCCCTGCTTGGGCTGCTTCCTGCTCCTGGGCAACCTCCTGTGATCTGACCTCTCACCCTGGGCACCCATGGTCAGCTCATTCCCCTATAGCTGGCTGCCTTGGTGGCCTTCTTACCGGGCGATCTCACACTTGCTGACCTCCAAGCCCCTCTTGGGCATGCTGCCCATGCCCCTCTGGGGCTCTTTGCTGGTGAATGTGTTCAGGAAGTGGATGTAAGGAGGCTCATCTGTGATCTCAAAGTACCGGATGCTGGAGTCACCCTGAGAGGCGGAAGGGTCAGGAGTCAGCACTCAGGCCCCCCTCTCCCCCCACCAGCTCTGCCCAGCCCTACCTTGCCACAGACATAGACCACACTGGTGTCGGGGTCGTAAAAGGGCAGCAGGGCCCCATTGCTTGAGTCCAACTCCTGCAGGGCCATGGGTTCCTCGAGGTTTTCCTGGCATATGGGGTGGGGGACAGTCAGAACCTTCCCCACCTCTCACCGTCCCAACCCCCAGCAGCATTACCCCAGCCCACCTCACATGCCAGCCGGCGCTGCCCACTACCATGGCAGGTGGTTCGCTCTCAGCTCAAAGTCTCTGCCCACATGGTGTGCCCCACCAGCCACTCCCAGGGTCCCACCTTCCCAGCCTATTCTGGCCCTTTACACAACTCCCACCTCTGAGCAAGTGCTGAGAAAGTCCCCACCACACAGGAGCTGGAGGTGCCGGGCAGCACCAGCCCCTGCCTCAGAGGGACCCCTGAAGGTCACCATACAGAAACATAGGGCCATGGTACTCCCAGGGGTCAGGACTGGGAGGCTTCCCAGAGGAAGGGACCTCTACACTGGGCCTCAAAAGGCAGCCAGGTGGGAACACGCAAGCAAAGGAAGGAAGGGCCCTTCAGTTAGCAAGACCAATATGGGCAAACACAGAGGTAACTGGAGGCAGCAGGTGAGGCTGGAGAACAGAGGGCAGGGAGAGGAAAGGCTGCGTCCAGGTGCTCCAGGGTGACCCCTACTCTCCTTGCCCAGGATAGGGACCAAGTCTTGATGCTGCCCTCTCAGGACAGCCACAGCCACTCACTGGGTCCCAGAGTGCCAGCTGCCGCTCACTCATGCGGCTGAAGCCTGTGGTGAACACCTTGCCATCTGCCAGGAAGATGGCCCGCATGGGCCGGGCCCCCTCATGAGCCTTCTCCCGCTCCTGTGGTAGGGACAGAGTGGTCAGTGCAGTGTCCCAACAAAGCCCCTTACCTGGCCACTGCCATCCTTGTCCCCATGGCCACATACTGCCACCAGAGTGCCTCGGCGGGGGTCAATGATGCGCACGCTCTTGTCTTTGCACGCAGAGCAGAAGAGGCTGCCGTTGTAGTTCCAGCTGACGTTGTAGATGAGGTCGGGGTGCAGGCTGTCTAGGCGGTACAGCTCCTCTGCCGTGCCCACATTCCAGATGAGCACCACATTGTCACAGCCTGCCGGGCATGGGGCCATCAGCCCACCAGGCCCGCCCTGACCACCTCCTGGGACTAGACCCAGGAACTTGATCTAGGAGGGCCTCAGCTTTCCCGTTGGTCAGGTGGGCCTGGGAAAGGGTGTGGGTTCCAGAGGTGTGAATGGAGTGGGCGTGGGCAGGGCAGTGCAGACCTGCGCTGAGCAGCACATTGCGGGCTGTCGGGTGCCAGGTGACAATGCCCACTCGCTTAGTGTGTCCCTCCAGCACCACCACTGGCTCTGTCAGTGGGGAGGCCAGTCCATTCTCTGGGATCTGCCACACCTGTGGGAAGGGTGGGGATGCAGCTGAGGCCTCGTGCCATATCTGCGACCCCCACCCAACCACAGACAGCCCTGTGCCTTACCATGACTGTACAGTCCTCTGAACCGCTGGCAATGACTTCATCGTTGTGGGGACACCAGTCAATGTCCAGGACAGGTCCTGTGTGTCCACACACTGTCGGGTAGGCCTTGTCAATGCGGCCCGTCTGCAGGCAGGAGGGGGGCAGTCAAGGTGAGCAGGAAATGTTTCCTCTGACCCTGCCTCTGGGGCAATAAAAGACTCTCTGTCTGTGCTAACATCTCTTGGGCAGTAAATCTGGATTATGATACCTGCCCAGCAGTGAGGGGATGGACAGAATACGGGATGTGACGTGAGCAGATTATCCAGCAGGTGGCCAAGCTGCCGCCAGTCCTTCCCCAGCCCTGCGGGAAGGCCCACCTTGCTTAGGGGGAGCACCAGGAAGGCACCCCCGCCGCTGGCCTCCACAATCACCGCCAAGAACTTGGGGTTGACTGCGCAGAAGGTGCTGTCCCAGGTGACACGAGACACTCGAATGTCCTCATAACACTGGTCATTCTTGACTGGCTGCCCGAACACATGCCGGAATTTGCTCTGCCGAACCACTTTGCGGAAGGACATGTCTGCAGGGTGGAGAGGCCTAGGTTAGCACCCCCCATCCCAACAACCCCCAACCCCCAACCCTCCCAGGAAGGCATGAAGGGAGGTGGGGAGGATGGGGGGCTCGTCATTATAACCTGCCTGGCTCTGTTTCCCATTACAGAATGGGGTCACAGGTGCAGACCCTGGCTGCCTCCCTCCAGATGGGGATCTGAAGGGGGAAATGCACTGAGCCCCGGCCCACACTGCTGAGTCCTCAGGGACTTTGCAGGACCCTAGCATGGGCCCCTCCCTGGCTCTATGTGTGGGGGAGGTAGGAGGTGCCAAAGCCAGGGCTTAGCTCCTCTGTGGGTCTTAGTAGGTTTGGAGTCGGCTCCTTCCTGCCCAGGATTTGGAGGCTGGGTGATGGGGAGGCTGGAGAGAGGAGGTAGGAAAGGTCTCTGCTGGGGCCACGCAAGGCCCCAGTTCTGAGTCCTAGCGATTGTGCAGCGCCTGCAGGAATGTGCAGGGAGCTGCAGGGAGCCCAGGCCGGCCCAGGGGCCTGGCCAAGGACTGGGGGTGGGCGGGTCGGAACGCGACTCCCAGCCACAGAGCATCCCAGAGCGTCCCGGGAGCGGGGTCCAAGATGAGCCTGGAGCCCGTCTTCCTAAGACCCCGGCGCTGGAGGGGAGATGCTGGACGGCCAAGGGGAGTTGGGACTGAGAGTGGGGCGCCATGGAGAGGAAGGTCTCGGAATCGCTATCCCCACACCCGACGCAGCCCCCTGCGGCTCCGCCCCCGCAGCCCCGCAGCCCCGCACCCCGCCCGCCCCCAGCTCCGGCCCGCCGCGCTCGTCAGGGGCGCCAGGGTCTGCAGCACCGGCCTCAGGCGGCTCCGGATCCCGGCCTCTGGGAAGCAGGAAACGGGAATCAGGAAGTGACAGAGGAGCGAGGAGCTGGGGGCAAGGGCGGGGCGGGGCGGGGGCTCGCGGGGGCGGGGCCGAGGTCACGCGCGTGGGGCCGGGCGGGAAGATGCTTGGAGAGGGGCCTGGAGGCCGGTGCGCGGGGGCGGGGCCTCTGAGGGACCCGCCCCGCTGGCCTTGGGGTCATTTATAGGGCGAAGTGGCATAGGGACTAGGGCTTGGGTGGGTGTGTGGCCATAGGCTGCAGGTGCCCGGTGCAGCCTGGCCGCAGACCCGGGCCATTTCCTAATGCTGCTCCCGGGGGCTGTATCCTCAGGAGTCGCCAGGATTGGGTGGAGCCCCACCCCGATGCATACTTCCAGGTCTCCCAGTTCAACCCCGACTCCAAAATACAGCATCTACTCCGACACTCGGTATATTCACGTGCTTCTTTTTAAGAAGTTACAAAGTACACGCTGAACAATGTAAATAAAACACCGGTGTTTTAAGGGCAAGTGGAAGGCTCCAGCCATCCCATTCTTCCCCATGAACACTCCTGGGTCCCTCAGGGCCTCATTAAATAGAAGTGGGGCCATGCCCCCCAGATCCCTCACACCTTCCTCTCTTTCCTTATCCATCTCTCACAGAGTCCTGGAAGTCTGACCACGGATGTCTCCCTCCTCCTAGCCAGCTCCTTTAACTGAAGCCCAGACTGACCTCCCCAAATCCTGGGATATTGGCCACTTCCCTCATGCATTCCTTGAGCATCTACTGCCTTGTGTAACCAATGGGTGATGGGCAGGGTCCTTTCCCAGAAAGAGTTGGGTGGAAGGGAAAGAGGAGGGTAGAGTAGAAGTAAAAAGGAATCTTGTCTTGGGCTCCGTGAGACTCCACTGTGTGTTCCGCATGGGCTGGGACTTGTACCCAGCTCACCCCCTTACCACTCCGTCGAGGAAACAGCTCAGAGAAGAGAGGTGCCTACCCCCCATCACCCCACTAGGATTCACTCCACATCTGTTTGGCTCCAAAGTTCTTGCTTTTCCCACTGCTCCGTAAACCCTGAGGCAGCCAATCTGAGATAAGCATCATGATTAATTTTTCCTGCCTATGATGAAAATGCCAAGATATAAACAGTATAGTAAGAACAGGAGGAGTTAGGAAATGAGATTCCTAAAATATTTATGGTAATCAGCCAACAACTGACCCTGTCTTAAAGCAGGGAGAGCAGTCCTAAATGATTTGTTCCCACTGCATGAGGTGATCACTATCTTGGAGAAGAGGATCAATAAATTCCTTGTGTTGGGTTTATCTTACAGAATTATCTAAAGGACTGTGACTGGTGACATAATGTCTCACCGGAGACGGACATCATGAGACCACATGTCAAGCCTATGCCACCACCTGCCACCCTTTGTTCCATTCTTGAAAGCCTTAGAAGACAGAATCCTAAGCCCTTAGGTGCGCCTCCCCTCTGAGGTCACCCATACTCCCTTCTTTTTTTTTTTTTTGGTATCATTAATATACAATTACATGAGCAACATTGTGGTTACTAGATTCCTCCCATTATCAAGTCCCCCCACATACCCCATTCCAGTCACTGTCCATCAGCATATACTCCCCTTTCTTCGAGTGTATACTTTTTGCCTTAAATAAAGACTTTTCTCTGCCCAACTACTGCGTTTTGTCTCTGTGCTCTTCCAGTGGTGTCTTTGTTATTTTGCTATTTCATTCAGTCTTCTAGATTTAAGCACAAGTTTTCTCTCTCTGTTCTAGTTCAGACAAGTAGGGAAGGGCTACTGGGATCTCTGATTTGGACTTGCAAGTTCCCATGGCCTGGGTGACCTGGACAGGACCGCAGCTGTAAGATCATGCTCTTCAGTAGCCTGCCCAAAAACCTCCTTTCTTTGCTTTGGGAAGTTCTCAGAACATTATCTCACTCCATCCAGTGCTCTGCGTCTCCCTCAAATCCTGCGGTGGTAGGGGCTTAGTTCCCACGCCGTGCAGATCCAAGCAGACACTGGATGCCAGGTGACTGTAGCTTCAGGGGTTGGCAAGGGATCTGCCCTGTGCTGGGCAGGAGTTCAATGAGCTTCCCTTTCCTCCCTCTGCTCTTCCTTGCTCTCTCCTGCCTGAACAGCGGCTGCCATCTGCTACTACTCTCACGTTAATGAATTCCTTCCTTACCTACACTTGCTCAACCTGTTTGAGAATTCTTCTTTCTCGTTCAGGATCAAGAACCCTCCCTGCAATCAGGCTGAGGTTTCACCTAGTGCACAGGGAGAGACCTCCCCAGACACAACTGCCCGAAAACAAATCCTTCCAGCTCAGGACAAGAATGTGGGTGGCTTGGAAGAGGGAATGTAGCCATTAAACCTCCCTCTCCACTGTGTCCCCCAGGCAACAGCCAGGAGTCTGTCTAAAGCCCAAACCAGATCCCCTACCCTAAACCCTCCCTTTCCTCCTCATTGCCACACTTGAAAAAACATCCATAGTCATTGACCCCCCCCACACACCTTACCTACCTGTGCTCTCTCCCTCCCTGTGGCCCAGTGACGCTGACCCTCCTGTCCCTGAAACCTACTACCTTCCTTCCCACCTTAAGGCCTTGGTACATCCCACTCCCTCCATCTAGGAATTCTGCCCCCAAATCTTGAAAAGGCTCCATCCCTCACTTTCTCCTGGTCTCTGGTTGGATGTCACCTCCTCTGAAGGCCCTCTCTGACTACCCCCCTGTCACTCTCTCCTCCTGTATCGTTCTTCATCCCTACCCGATGCTGAACTATATAATTATATATGTTGGCTTTGTCTGCCTCACCCCACTAGAGTGTCAGCTACAGGGCAGCACTTTGCCTTGTTTCCCACTGTATCCCCAGCACCCAGAACAAGACCTGGCACACAGCTGGCGTGGGATTAATGTACGTTGAATGAATGAATGAATGAACAGCAGCCCTGAATGTAGAATTGAAAAATGTTCTTATTCACAACTCTCAGAATCAATGTGGGCCCCTAGGAGGGAGAGGGTGGGGTGTCTCTCCTCTGGAGAAGGGGTGAGCCTCCCAGAGGGCCTTGGGAGCCCAGCCCCATGGGGTGTGTTGCGATGAACAGAGGGGCTGTGGAATGTCAGGGGTGAGCCCTCCCTTCATCCCTCTGGCCTTGGGTGTGCATGTTTCCTCCAGTATAAAACCCTTCTCTGTGGGCCACCGGGAGAACTACTCTTTATTCCACAAAACCCTTCATGGCCCCACTCTTTCTCTTGGATAGCAATTACCCATTATGGGGAGGATTCCACTCACAGATCTTGGAGATGGGGCTGGCCCACTCTCCAGCACGCAAGGTTTGGAATATGGACCAGAGGTGCAGGCCAGTGGGTGCTGGCACTGAGCTTTCAGTCCCTGATTGGCCTATTAGTCTGGAAAGGCTTTGGAACCTCTACTTTGGAGAAGGGAGAAGGGCATTGCAGAGTACCCTGAGGGGTCAGCAGTTCATGCCCTGTGTTTGGGGAGTGTGTACTCCAACAGGGTGAGGGAGCAGGTCAGCCCTTCTCGTGAAGGAGGAGACAGTGTGGTGGAGGGGACAGTACCTTGTGGGGACACGCTGCCATGCAGAGGCTTGGGCTGGGCCAGCGAGGCTTGGGTGTGCCCACTGCTGTGATCAAATCAATGGCTGACAATCATTAAGCACTACTCTGTGCCAGGCAAGGATCCAAGCACTTCATAAAGATTAATGCTCCTAGAGACAGGAACCATTATTATGATCCCCATTTTACAGATGAGGAAATCGAGTCCCAAGGAAGATCACACAACTGGTGAATGGTGGAGCCAGGATTCAAACAACCTCTGAGGGGCACCAGAGGCCATGCTCCTAACCCCACCTGCGTGTCTCCCAAAATGGAAGGCTGGCTGGAAAGACACCTAGAAAGTGCTCAATAAATATTTGCTGAATGAGTGAATTCAACGCATTTGTGCTTGTCCAGAAATCTCTCTCCCACCAGCATAATCAGCGCTGTGATCTCATCCCTAGGAAATGCTCTGATTAGGCTGCTAATATCACCATCGCCAGCGAGCTGCCATCCCTGGCTCACTTAATAGTCACAGCCGCCGAACTGGCAAGGGGAACATTATCACCCCATATTACAAAGGGGAAAATTGAGGCAAAGACACTTAGAAACTGGAACCCAGATCTGACTGCACCGCTCCAGAATGCCTGCACAGCCTGCTGCCTTTTAAAAATGCAAGCACCCCTAGTATGGGTCGCAGTAAAATGTCATTGTCATTTACACCTATTGGTAAGGGCATCTCTCAGCTTCTGAAGGTCCCAGTGCTGAGCTAATGGGAAAAGGGGATGAAATGGGGTGAAAAGGGGAAAAGGCTCATGATAAAGGAACACTGGGCATTGAGAGAAAGCTGGGGGGGGGGGGGTGAGGGCAGAAGAGAGTGATGGGTGTGAAAGGGAAGTGGGGCGGGAGTCAGAAAATAGACCTTCAGCACTTTCTAGATTTCCTGTAGTGTCTGCAGCTTGTGAGGGAAGAGGATGGCTCTGCCCGAGAGATACTATGTGACCTACATGGGGACTGGTCCCAGAGCTCTCTGCTTGGACATCCTCCACCTATGCATCTGGACAGAGTGCATGGAAGAGGCTTAGATCAAGCAGGCAGGACCAGGATGCTCTGCACCTGCAGCCCTACCATGGTGGAGGGGTGAGGTGGCCACTAGTTGAACCCTTAAATGGATCAGACCTTGAAGTCGCTTGGAGCTGCCCAAGGCAGAGGTAGCCATGTGCTCTCTTGGGCCACCTGGGTGTCTTCAGGCAGGAACCAGTCACAGACACAGCTGGTCTGCCCCGAAACGCACAGGATCCCATATGCTCAGGTGGTGCCTCTAGCCCCTGTGGCGACATCCCTGGATGCCCGTGAAGGAGGAGTGCCGTTCACCGGGCCCTCATTGTGCCAGGCTCTGGCTGGGCATCTAACACACTTTTTCTTCTAATCCTCCAATGGCTGATGAAGCAGAAGCTCAGCGGGTGAAGCCGCTTCTCCACAGTCACCCAGAGACAGTTTGAACCCAGGCTTGGTAGCTCTCGCCTCTGTTCCCACTGCCTTGCTGAGGGAAGTCCTGCCCCAGCCACACTGCCCGTTGTGGGGTGAGGGCTGGTGGAGAGGGCTTGGCCATGCCAGGCCAGTTGTGGTCTCCAAGGGCCCTGGGTTCCTCCTGGCTCCTGAATGCCTCCCTTCTCTGCAGGATTTCCTCCTTCAGGCTCTTTGTTCCCAGGTTAGAGGACTGGACAGGGAGGGACTGAGGTAGGGAATGATGGAAAGGAGGTCGGATCAAGGCCGAGGAAGTCGCCCTTGTGGCCTTTCTCCTGCAGGACTGGGGCTAGGGGGAACCGTCAGTGGGCAGTGGGGAGCTGGGGGGCAGAGCTGAGCAGGACACCATCCACAGGGGCCACTGTGTGTGGGGGCAGCGTGGAAGGGCTTGGTGGGCCTCAGGAGGGGATGTGAGGCTCACAGCAAACCATCTGGGACTTTTGGCTGCTTCACTTTCACTTCCCCCAAGTCTTCCCGCCAGGCTCAAGGGACTGGGTGGGGGCTGTCCTTGATGACTTCCTCCAGAGCGCCCTCCTCTCTGACCGACTGGCTCCTCCATCCCCCTCTGGCTCTTCTGCTGCCCTGTGGGCTTGGCTTCCCTGGACCCTCATGTGGAGCCTGCCCCGGAGACCTCCACAGAGGAACCCCTGCAGGGCCTTTTCCCCTCAGAAGCAGCAGGCACTGCCAGCTTCTCGGGGGCCTCCGGGGTGAGATCTGCAGGTGGGGCAGAGGCTTCATCACAGGGGCCATGGGCTGACCTGGCAATGGGCACAGGGGTCTGTACCTCAGGCTTAGCCTGTGGCTGGGCCATGGGGTTTGCCTGTGGCTGGCCCACAGAATCTGACTGTGGCTGGGTCATGGGGTCCACCTGTGACTGGGCCACGGGGTTTGCCTGTGGCTGGGCCACAGAATCTGACTGTGACTGGGCCACGGGGTCCACCTGTGGCTGGACCACAGAATCTGACTGTGACTGGGCCGCAGGGTCCACCTGTGACTGGGCCATGGGGGTTGCCTGTGGCTGGGCCTCAGAGTCCATGTGGGTCTGTGGCTCAGCTGGTGTGTGGCTGCCCGGCCGTTCCTCACAGAGAGCTGCCGTGAAGGAGGAGAGCGCCTCACGCAGCAGGGCCCGGGGGTCGGTGCTGGCCAGGAGGCAGAGGAAGGGACTGAGGCAGCTGCTGAGCGGGAGCAGATACTCAGAGTAGACCAGGGCTTCCCAGAGCAGGTAGCCGGGGTACATGTCCCACAGGAAGGCCAGGTACAGCAGCTGTGCCAGTTGGTAGGGCAGCCGCAGGACCACATAGGCTGACAATATGGTCTTGGCCACACGGGCAAAGCCAGGGCAGGCTATGGGCCTAGGTTGCTGGTGGCAGCAGGTCCTACAGGCAGCGGCCTGGGTGAGCACGTGGCAGACAAGCAGCAGGAGGAAAGGCAGGAGGCCCCCGAGAATCTCCAGCATCCTCAGTGGAAGCTCCTCACTGTCCCAGAAGTCCAGGCAGATGACCAGGTCGTACCACCCAACGGCAGCCTCGGGGAAGACCAGCCAGGGCGCGCTGAAGAGTGCGGCCAGCACCCAGACCCCAGCGCAGACCCAGAGGGGCAGGCGGGCTGGGCGGCACCCAGGGTACCAGCGTGGACACAGCACCAGCAGGCAGCGGTCCAGGCTGAGGGCCGCCAGCAGGAAGAGGCCGGAGGAGTAGGACACGCCCCACAGGAAGTAGTAGAAGCGGCAGGCAGCCGTCCCCAGTGGCCAGTGCCCTCCATGCTGGATCTCCAGGATCTGGAAGGCCGCTGCCGCCAGGAACAGAAAGTCAGAGAGGGCCAGGCTGAGCAGAAGAAGGGCAAGCCTCGTGCCCGCTCCCTGCCGGGCCTGTGAGCCAGCCAGCCAGGCCATGAGCCCATTGGCGGGCAGCCCCAGGAGCAGCAGGGCCACCAGGAAGACCGTGTCCCAGCCGCCCTGGGGGTAGTATTCCTCATCATCGAGCTCTGTGCGTGGCCCGTGGCCAGCGGCACCCAGGTTGGCTTCCATAGCAGCGTCTGCCTGAGGTCCCCAGTACCACTGGACGTGGAGTGGGCACCTGGTGAATCAAGGAAGGCACACATGACTGAGTATGAGGAAGAGGGTGCTGTGCATCTCCAGGCAAGTCACTGTCCCTCTCTGGGCCACCATCGTCTTTTGGGTATCCTGTTCCAGAGACTTTAAATAGATCACCTCACCTAGTCCTCATACAACCCATTTTATTGGTGAGCAGAGGAAAGTTCGGAGGATCAGTGATCTGCCCGGGGTCAGTGGTGGGGATGGGGCACCACGGCTCAAGCTCAGACCTGATCATTCTGCCACACGTAATCCCAGTGAGTCCAAGTGCAATAAACCCGGGGTTTTCAAACATATTTTTTAAACTAGCAAGTCTTTTTTTAAATAAAGTATTACAGAGGAACTCCTATATGAACTAAAGGAGGTGCTCAGATTAATGGAAGGAGAGCACCCTTAGGGCTCCATGGAACACAGTTTGAAAACCACTTGTTTGGATCACTGCAGACCCCTTCTAGCCTGGCATTCTGGGGTTCAAGTGTTTAAGATTCCAAGAAGGGAAGGCTCAGGGTCCCATTAGCCCAGAGAGGTCCAAAAGGTGACAGGGACTCTGGGGCAGAGGAGGCCCCTCGCCATGGTGAGTGCCAGTCACGAACTCAGGGTAAAGTGTGACGCTCAGGCCTGGACAACCTGGTCCAGGAGGGGGATCCTGGCAGCAGCTTGAAACTCTCCCCCAATCCCTGATCCACCCACAGCCCTCCCCCCATTCTCACAACTCAGGCAGTAGGTGGCCCCCATTTGTCCCCGTGGCTACGAAACGGGGAAGGAGGGAGGATTCTCGGCAGTGTGATGAGGATGAGGGTGGCTGGGACCCAAGGGGCTTGCTGTCCCCAGCCCCTGCCTTCCCTTGCTGGCTAGTGGAAGGAGTTTCCCTCGGAGAGTGGAGAAAGCCCTGGTGACAGTGTGGAGTCGAGGGAGGAAGCAGATGTCCCAGAAAGGCTGGATCCTGTCTGGGCCCATGGCTCCAGCCCCTTGGCTTTTAGCTGGGTGGCCTCCTCTGCCCCAGAGCTCTTTCTCAAGCAGACCCCAGTCTGCCAGCTCCAGCCCCTACTGGATCAGAGCCCCAGTGACAGGGGAGGCCTGGCTTACCTGTGAGGCTCAGGCTGCTGGCTGGAAGGAGCAGGGCGTGCCTTTGCCTGCCCGCCCAGGGGTCCAGCCATCCACACAGCCCCACACTGGGGCCTGCTGCGTGGCGCCTGGCGGCTCTAAGGCGGCCGGCATGAAACCAGAGCTGAGAGGACATCAATCATTCATGGGGCTGCTCTCTGGGAAACCCTAGCCCCAGCCCAGTGGGGCTGAGTGACCAGCCAGCCCCAACCCTACAGTTCCCCACAGGGTCCTATGGTTGAAACCCCCTCATCCTGGGCTCCTCCAGCTCAGAATCGGCTTTGCATCCCCCCAGGGCCCACCTCCTCTGATGCCACCCCCATGCCCCTCAGTCTGGCATTCAAGGCCTCTGTGATCTGGCCTCTGATCCCCAATTTCACACACCTTCTGCACAGACAATATGTCACCCATGAGGGGGCTGCTGTAGGCAACTCAGCCTATCCTTTCTCATCTCCCAACCTCTGCCTACACTCTTCCTCCTGCCTGAGATGCCTTTCTTGTCCTCTCCAAGCTAAGTCCTGCCCATGTCACACAACTGGGCTGAGCACTTGACTCTTCAGCAATATTGCCCCATTTTAATGAGACAACTGTGGCTCAGAGAAGTGAATTTGCTGGGTCTCCCAGATCATAAGTGGCAGAGCTATAATCCAAAGCTGCAGCTGCCACATCCTGGCTCCTGGTGCTGAGGACAGTTCTCCTGACCTGTCTGGCTCTGTCCTGGCCACCCCCAGGCAGAGGGTCAGGATTAGGACCTGGGCTGCCTGCCTCACTTACCCTAATCCCCCTCGGACCATCAGTTCTCGGGGCGGGGATGAATAAGCAGCTTTGTGGGTCCTGAGAACTAAGGGCTCTCCCTGGCCCTGCATATCTGAGCTCCTTCACCTCTCTCCACATGGCCTCAGGGCAGGTGAGGGGGCAGCATGGCCCAGGCCTGGGCCCCCGCCCCCAGAAGCCCTCTGAGGGGCTCAAGGCTTCTAGAGGTGGTGCGGAGGGGCTCCCTTTGACCAGGAGGAGGAGCGAGAGAGAGAAGGAGCTCCGAGGGTCCCAGAAAGGCACTTGCAGCTCTGGAGAGGAGACCCCCATCCCAGGCCCCGAGGCCCTGAGGAGCAGCAAGAACCATTTTAGGCCCAGAGGAGGGCAGGGGGCAGCAGCCCCTGCAGTCCCTGGGCCGGCTGCTCGTTGCCAGTCCCACCGGCATCATCCTGCCCCCCAGCATGACGCTGCTCAGAGGACATATGGGCCCCTGCTCGACCGCATCTTTGGGCAGGTCAGGTGGGGTCCGGGCAAGGTTGGGGAGCCTGGGAGTGGGGGTAGGGGACTTATGCCCTCAGTCTCAGCCCACCCCACCCCTAGTATCCAGGCTTCCTGCTGCTTCTGCTCCAGGTGAAGAAGTCTGGGCTGTGGGCTCAGGGCTTCTGCAGTCTGGGGACAGGTAGGTCTCAGCCAGCCTGGGCAGTGGGCAGAGCTAGCCCTCAAACCCACAGTTCTGTGACAGCTGGGATTCTAGGAACAGGGGTCATCTCTTCTCCTGGGGTCCATGGGACTTCAGCTACCTTCTGCTCTTGCGGCCCTGCCCAAGCCAGCATGATCTGGGGTTGGAGGAGGAAGGATGGCTATAGCCCTGGTTGGCTCCAGGACATGTTAGACTGTGCCTCTGCAGGACCGCCAGCTGGGCCCCGAGGAGCTGGATGGTGAGTACCTTGCTCCTGGTGGTGGTGGCACATGGGAGTAACTCTGAGCCTGGCTGCCTGACCCTGACGTCCCTCCCCTGCAGAGCTTCAGGCCGCCTTTGAGGAGTTTGACAGTGACCGTGATGGTTACATCGGCTACCGGGAGCTGGGTGCCTGCATGCGGACACTGGGCTACATGCCAACCGAGATGGAGCTCATCGAAGTCTCACAGCATATCAAGATGCGAAGTCAGTGCCTGACCCCTGCCTGCCTGGGGGTAGGGCAGGGCGGGAGCCACCTGGATTTTCATGGAAGCTGGGCAGCCCTGGTTCTCTCTGAGCCTCGTGGTTCAGGGGGATGCTGGGGTGGTAGGAGGTGGCTCTGTTTGTACAGCAGGGGTGATGGTGGAAGTGTTGGGGGGGTGAGTTTCCATGGCAGTGTGACACTTTGACATCTACCCCATCATATGCAGGGACGTGGTAGGGGAGGGGTAAAGAAGGTACCAGGTGATCCAAGAGAGGTCTCCAGGGCATGGATTGGGCCGTGACTGTGCTCCCTCCTGGTACTAGCCACTGGGATGTCTGTCTGTCTCTGTCTCTCTCCTTGACTCTCCTGATGCTCCTAAAAAGAACCTCCTGAGGATTGGTGAGGGCTAGCCTGACAGAACCCTGGCCATGCCTTGAGATTAAATGTCAGATGAGCTGGCACTTAATGTGATTATCACTAGCTGATTTGTCAAATGTCAGCTTCCTTTCACTTCAGGATGCCTGCATTAATTTTTCCTTACAGTTTCCCAAATAAGATGTGATTACAGTGGATGGAACATTTAGTGTCATGCTTCTTTTCTTTCTCCCAAAGCTGTTATTTGACCGTTGGTGCTTTTTATTGTTGATGATATCTTAGAGCCGAGGTACTCCATAGGAATGCTTCTTCAGGAGGATTTATTGCCACCCACAGGGTCCCAGCACAATATAGCCATGGGTGACAACCCCAATAGACCCCACGTGTATATTTTCTCATCCCCATCCTAGAGTAAGGAAGGAGGTTCAGTTATTCACGAAAGGCCACACAGAGTCATTGGCACAGCCAGGGTTTGAACCAGGAGCTGTCTGGTTCCAAAGCTTGGTCTCTTTCCCCAGTACTTGGATGCTTCACTGGGAGCACCCACACGCTTTGCCCCCTAGCAAAGAAACCCCCACTGAAGGCATGGATGCTGGGTATTCCTGCCTTGATGCAGAGCGGAGGGGGGTGACTCTTGTGATATCCTTCCTTGGGCCCCAGCCCTCTCTGTTGTGACGCTCTGCCTGGGTCTACAGTGGGTGGCCGCATGGACTTTGAAGAATTTGTGGAACTGATGGGTCCAAAGCTGAGGGAGGAGACGGCGCACATGCTGGGGGTGCGGGAGCTGCGCATTGCCTTCCGAGAGGTGTGGACTGTGGTCAAAGTGGGCACGGTGGGCAGCTGGGTGGCATTCTTGCTGGCCTCCCACCCAGGCCTGGGGAGACTAGGGGTCTCAGCCTTTGGAGATGGTGGGACTAGGGTCAAGGAGGGGTCAGAGAGGGTTCATCTCACTGCCAGCTGGAGGATCCACCCAGGGAGACTTCCTGGAGCAGGGGGCTTACCATCAGCCTGGGAGAAGGGGGAGAGTTTGGAAGGGTGGAGGTGGGGCATCCAGGCACAGGATGTGGCAAGGTGGAGATGGGTGTAGGCAGAGGCAGCTTTGGGTGGGAGGGGCTGAGCCCTACCCGAATCCTAGTTTGACAGGGACAGGGATGGACGGATCACAGTGGCAGAGCTGCAACAGGCAGCACCAGCTCTGCTGGGGGAGCCACTGGTGGGTTCTGAGCTGGATGAGATGCTCCGAGAGGTGGACCTCAATGGAGATGGCACTGTAGACTTCGATGGTAAGTCTCCTTCCCAGACAAACTTCTCCCAACTCCTCCAGCTCCCAGGCTGACCCAGCACCCTGAGATCCCCGACCTGGACCAACCCAAGCCCTACCCCTTCTCTTCCACAGAGTTTGTGATGATGCTTTCCACCCAGTGAAGCTCTAGGAGGGAGAATACATTGCCTCTCTGGCCCAGACCATCAGGCCCAAGATGGAAGAGACCCAGCAGCCCCCAGGCTTCTTCTGCTCCTGACACCTGGCTAGAGAGTTGTCTTGTGATGTCACCTACCCACCCTCCTCCTTGCCTCCCTCCCTAAGCTGCCTGAAGGAAACCTACCCTCAACTGCCTGTCATCCCCTGGTTTGTGCAAGATTCAGATCTCTCTAGCCCCTTGGGATGTAGGAAGCTCCCTGATGCTGGCTACGTTCAAAGACAGAGCAGTGTTGGGAGGATTCTGGTAACAGGATGAATTAAGAAGGTGGCTGGATGCCTCCTACTACTTATGTGTATAAATGTTACAAAAAAAAACTGAGATTGAAGGAAAGGGATTTGGACCCCAGGTATCAAAGACAAAGAGAAAACTCAAAGCTGGTTGGTGGAAAGGAGTACACACCATGGGGGTTCAGATGTGGAGAAGAGGTTCTGGGTTCTGACATCCAGGAGTGACAAAAGACCTGCAAAAGGTTGGGGAGCAAAACATGACCCTGAATACATTCCAGGGTCTCGAAGGGCTACTCTGTTCTTGAAAAGGGGATCAAAATATACTTCCATCTATCACCCTGAAGAAGTAGCAAGGGTACAGATATTCAGAGCCTTGAATGGAAAAAGTTACCCTAGAGAACCTGAAGCTCAGTCCTGCATATCAGGCAGGAATGTAAAAGGCTTCTTCATGGTGTGAAAAGCTCAAGTAGGAAAAAACTGTTGAGAAGGGCACTCTTTAAATCCAGGGAACATGAGACTTAAAATAACAACTGTGTTACTTCTAAAGGTGAACTCATGACAAAAAATTCCAAATCACATGAAGAAACGAATCACCATGAAGGAGACTAGGCAAACGCAACAAACAGGAGAGTTGGCCCCCAAAGTGTAAATAATAGAACAATCTAAAAGAGACCACAGAGTAAATGCAAATAAATAAATAAAAAGAGATAAAGGAAAGAAGAGAGATGTATATGTAGTAATAGGATAGTATGAAAATAGAGCAGGAATATTTAAAAAATAACCCAAAAGACTTTCCAAAAATAAAGGCTATAACCATTGGAATGAAAAAAATAAAAGGATAATCCAAATACAGATTAGACACCATTGAAGGGAAGATTAGTGAACTGGAAGCTTCATCTGAGAAATCACCCATAACGTAACACAGAGGGATAAAAAGGTAGGAAATATTAAAGAGCAGTTAGAAGTAATTAGGAGTCTCAGAAGGAGAAAATATGGAGAAAAATATGAGGCAATAATCAAAGAGATGGTGGCTGAATTTTCCCATAAAGACTTCCACAAAGACAAGTACACAGACTGAAGGAGCACACTGGAGGCAGAGAAGGGTAAATAAAAATAAATGCATATGTAGATGCCTCCCAGTGAAACTGCAGACTACAAAAGGAAAATCTTCTAAACAACCTCAAAGAAGAGTCAGATTACTTATTGAGGAGCAGCAATTAGACTCTCAGAAGAATTTTCATTGGCAGCAATATAAGCCAGAAGAGAATGGAATAAATTGTTAATTGTGCAGAGGAAAAACAAGCACCAGCCAAGAAGTCTATAATTAGCTCAATCATTATTCAAGAATGAAGGTGAAATATAAACTTTTTTCAACAAAGGCTGAAAGGGTTTTCCCAATCACGTACTCTTGTCGAAGAAGGCAGATTATGTACTAAATTATAGTCAGGAAAGAAATAAGTAAACATATTGGTAGGTCTAAAGAAGCATTAACTGTAAAAAAAAAAATTGGAGATTTTAAAAACAGAGGGACTAAAATAGTAGAAACAAATAAAATGGGAGTTAGGAGGGGATACTTTAGACATGCTGAAATCTTTTTTTTTTTCCTAGAAGAGGATAGATTCATTGATTAACTTTGTGTTAACCTCTTAAGGGCAACTATTAATATAACAGAAATAGAGATAGGATGTTCCATTCAATAGTCAAATCAATAGAGGAGGAAAAGGAGGAAAGTGAAGACTTCTTGATTAAGCCAGTAGAAGGCTGGTAAGGAGGAAAAAAGGCAAAGAAAAACAAGTCCATAGAAAACATTAAAACAGAAAGTAGAAATAATCCTCAAAAAAATTACAATAAATATAAATAGATTAAGTTTTTTGGTTAAAAGTCAGAGAGTCTCAGTCTCAGAAGAAAGTATCAATATCAGATTGGGTTCCCTGTGAGTGACAGAGACTCAACAATAAACTAGATAGTAGTTAATTTTCCCCACAGGAAAAGTCTTAGGTGAAATCCAGCTGTATGGTCTTCAGGCACCAGGCTCCTGCTGGCTGCTCTGCCATTCCTAGGGTGTGCCCACATTTGTTTACTTTCCAGGTGGCAGGAGAGACAGGAACAAAGAGGGAAGGAGGCAGAGATGAATCACTCATACCCCATGAGGCAGGCCTCAGCTGGTACCCTAGCTGCAAAGGATGCTGGGAAATGCAGTCTTTATTTTGGGTGACCATGTGTCCAGTCAAAAAACAGAGTTTCTACTGCAAGGGCAGAGAACAGATACCAAAGGGCAGACATTAGGCTCTCCCCCACAACTGAGTGCAGGCTCTAAGAGACACATTCAAAGTATAATGACAATAGACAGGCTGAAAGTGATGGCTTGGGAAAAAGATTTACTAGCAGAAGTTAACCAAATGAAAGCTAGTGTAACTACAGGTATATCAGACAAAAATGGGCTGAGGCAAAAGGCAGTGGGGATAAGCTGAGTCACAATTCAGTAAGGAAATGTAATGTTCTTAATATGCATGTAACCATTAATGTGTTTTCCAACTCAAAAGAAACTAGATTTCGAGTTTAGATATTTACTATTCCTTGAAGATAGTTTTACTGTCAGTCCAGCTTGGGCTGTTACCTAAATTAACCAGCAACAATTAAGCACATTGGTCTCATTGAAACTTTAAATGTGTGATCACAGAGTTCTGTCAAAGTGTTTGTATAGACCGTAGGTAGGCAAACTTTTTCTTTGAAGGGCCAGATAGTAAAGATTTTAGACTTTGATGACCGTGTGGTTTCTGTTGCTCATTTGCTCAACTTTGCTGTTGTAGTTTGTATCTCCAAGCAGCCAGAGTCAACAGATAAACAAGTGGGTGTGGCTGTGTTGGAAATGTAATAAACAATAATTTCTTGATTTGTTGACATTGAAATTTGAATTTTATAGTTTTATGTGTCACCAAATCTTATTATCCTCGACTTTTTCTGAAGCATTACTAAAATGTAAAACCCATTCTTAGCTTGGAGGTCACAGCAGGCCCATGGGCTGTAGCCTGCTGAATCCTGAGACAGTCTTACATCAAGACTCATCACTGCCAGAATAACTTTCGATCTTAAGATTGTGGAATGGCAAAAAGTTACATGAGTGCGGTAGCAACTCTCTGCTCATTGCCTATTTGCTCACTTTCAATGAGTGGCTTTCATAACCTGTTTTCCTATGTTCATTCTGATTATATACATTAAACTGTAATTTTATGTCTTGAGTAATACGGCAATACAAACTGTGGCATTTATAGTTTACTTTTCTAGTTTTTATTTTATCTAACAGAAGTATTGGTCCATGATGGATTAGAAATGAAAAATGATCCTTTACTACAACTAGTTGGAGAGCCACTGGTTTAGGAGTTCCTGCATCCAGCTGGTGCCCCCCAAAAGTGCCTTGACTGGGGGCTGATGGTGAGAAGTCTGTGTAGGTCTGGAGGTTCATTCCTTCAACAAAGTTAAAGAACCTGGAGGTGTTGCCTTGGCTGCTGCAGATAAAGTAGAGGCCAGGCGTAGCAATGTTCCTTCTTAACAGCACTCACATTTTACTGGGGGAGACACTAAATATGTAAGTATCTGGGTCTCCTCAGCCCACACTTGTTCAGCTATTCGTGGGCTGGGGACCACACCAGCTCGGTGCCTCCCAACCTCTCCCACGGAAGCCCTGGGTTATGGTCCCAACTCTGCCTCTCTCTAGGCCTCTGTTTCCTCATCTGTAAAGTGGGGCTAAGGTGGTTAAGATTACCAGAAATAACCTGCGTTGAAGTGCTTAGCATAGGACTTGGTAACGTCTTAGTGTTTGATATATGATAGCTTCAAGGTTCTAAAAGATTGTTTTCTTGGTTCTTAGGATTCTGAGATGATTTTTCAAGATTCTGAGATGTTCTGTTTCCAATTTCTGTGGTTCTAAGAATCTCTGACCACTGAGGTTCTCTGTCATTGGGTCCTGTTTGCCATATCCTTTGCCTTCTATTTTTCCCAACCCCTGGGCTGCGAAGTAGGGCAGTGCAGGCAGGGGGCTGGGCTTCTGTCTTGTAACAGCCCACATTAGGAGCTGGTTGCAGCAGCCCAGGGCCCCAGAGCCAGGCTGGAATCAGGATACCAGTCTCTAGGCCCCAGGCCTGCGTCATCTGAGTGCCCTTGGCCACCACCAGGGCAGGCACCAACACTGGCCCTCCAGGTAAAGACATGGGCAGGGCCCACTCTGCTAAAGGCTGGGGGACCAGGGAGGCTAGACAAGCCTTCAGTCTTGCAGGGCAGAAGAGTCCCAGGCCCAGCTCTGCCCCTGACACACTAGGTGACCTCAGGCAAGTCTTTCAGCAGCAGGCCCGTTATGTGAATAATGGGGACATGGCTGGTCCTGGAGCCCTTCTCTTCCAGAGTCAATCCTTTTCTCAGCCTTTGCGGGAAGGCCAGGGTGCTGGGCTGGTGGGAAAGAGCGAGCAATCGTCTCTACTAGAATTAAGTACCCTTTTATTAGCACAAAACACCAACCCAGCAGCCCCAGGGCCCGAGAATAAGTTAAGGCACAGAGCCGGTGAGGGGCGACTTGCCCAGGCCCAGATAAGCAGGCTGCGGTCTGGGCGCCCCAACCTTCCTAAGCAAACTCCCGAGGGGTATTGGGGGCTCGAGAGCCCTAGAGAGGTTCTTCTCTAGAGATGAGGAAACGGAGTGAGCACCCTCCGGGAATGCCAGGGGGCCGCACAGCTGCTCGGAGCAGACGCCGGTTCACGGAGGTCACCGCGGCTCACTTCTCGAAGTAGGGAAGGTAGAAGAACTGGAAGCCCCGGTGGCCCTTGACCGCGCAGTAGATGAAGATCACGTGGTAGACTGCGGGACGGGGCCTGTCAGCGTCGAGGCCCCGCCCAGGGCCCTCTACCCTTGCCCGCCACCCAACCCCCTCGCACCTCCCGGGACCAACAGCAGGAAGCCAGGAACGAAAAAGATGGCGCTGGAGACACCTGCAGGAGGAGAGGCGGGGTGGTCAGGGTAGGGCTGCACCTGCGGGGTCCCTGCCTGGGCAAAGCGCACTCTCCACGGCAAAAGGGGCCCTTTCCTGCTGGGAGGGTGGAGAGCGCTGGGAGGTGGGAGGGCCTGCCAAGGACCCATGGGCCTGAGGAGGTAGGACGGGGCGCTCACCTGGTGAGGGGGCCACCTCCAGTCCCACGCCGATCAGGACCAGCACTGCACACAGATGGAGCCGCGAGGGTGAGGGCGGGAGCTGGGGACAGCGGCAGGGCAGGGACCTCCACCCGCACCTCGACATGGTTTAGTCCTGAGGAATGGTGCCCCCCACCTAAGCCGGGGGCCCCCTGGACAGAGATCCTCCCTGGAAAGCTCACCAAGCTCTGTGTTTTCAGAGCAGGGCACCTGCTGGGCCCTGAGATCTGTCTGTGAGAGGAGAGATTTTTTTTGTCTGCTCCTTGGTGTGGTCTTAGATCAATCAACAAACATTTATGGAGCACCTGCAGTGTGCCTGGTACTGAAAATCCCAGGAAAATGCAGATGGTCCCTGTCCTCATGGCCCTTCCCTAGTGAAGTAACCAGGAACCTCCAAGCTACAACCAGGGTGATCGGGATATGACAGGGGAAGATCAGGCAGCCAGGGAGGCTCGGGGATCAGGGAGGGCTTCTGGCAGCAGCAGCTAAGCTGATCAGGGGTAGCAGCAATAGCAGTTAACATTTAGAGACCACTTACCTACTAGGTGCTGCCAGGCACAGGGCTAAGTGTCACATGCACTGACTTATTTGTCACCTTGACCAAATGAGACAGGTATTATCATCCCCACTTCACAGGAGGTGACACTGAGGCACAGAGAGGGGAAGTGACCTGCCCAGGACTGCATCAGGAAGTTCGAAGAGATCTGACTCCAGAGGCTTTGCAGGGAGGGAGAGCATTCCAGAGGGAACAGCCTAGTAAGGGCCCAGAGTCTGGAGGGAACTTGGGCTTTCTAGGAGTTTCTAGCTTTTGCCAAGACTCAGGAGTTAAGACTCCAGGCTTGAGGACTTTGGCAGGGCCTGTAGGCCCCAAGGAGGGATGTGGACTTTGGCTGAGGACAGTGGGCATTGGGGAAAAAGGGGAAGTCATAACTGGACCAACTTTTCAGACCCAGAGAGGATCCAGGGTCCCCAGTTAGAGGATGGGATGGGCGGAGGTGGGGAGCTGGACTCTGCAGTAGGGGGGGCCATGGACATAAGCTTTGTGCTTTGTGCCTTGCACAGAGCATCTCAAAAAGGGCATGATGGGGGCTGAAGCTAAACTCCCTGCACCCTGGCTCAGGGCTGTGGGCTCCACCCACTCAGGAGGCATCTTTTTCCAGTTCCCTTTATATGGGCCTATGGTGGCCCCCAGGCCTAGCTATGTCACATGGGTTTAAATCCCAGCTCATCTACTTCCCAGCTGTGACTTGAGTAAGTCCCTTCACCTGCCTGAACCTGTCCTTATTTCTGAACTGGAATGGTAATAGCACTTCCCTGTTGGGTATTGAGAAAGAGGGTAAAATAAGTCAGGTGGTCGGTCAACCTGGGCCCAGCATAGCACAGGTGTTGGGGAAGTGTAGCTCCCCATCCCCCCCCACACAGACGCCCAGAGCTGAGGCAAGGCTGCCACTCAGCTTTCTGGCATTCCTGGAGAAGGGAGGGCAGTGCCACAGCTGGGCCCAAACTATGGGGCCATTTTGATTGCAACCCTAGATCCTTTCTGGGAACTCTGACCCTTAGTCCCTAGAATGAGGAGTGTGGGAGTCAGAAAACATTTGCCTGCAAGATCTGCCTTCTCTGGGCCTGTTTCCCCACCTGAGCAATGGGGGTCAAAGAGAGGTCCTCATCAGCTCTCCAGAGAAAGGGAAGTGACGGGAGCCCTGTGGATCCCTGTCCATGCCCCTACATGTAAGTGCTTGGTGATAGCCTTGCCTCTTACTTACTTTAAAGGGCCAGGGGTGGGGGTGGGCGTGGGGGGAATAAGCCTACCCTGAACCTGGCTCAAAGTAGACACAGAATAATGGTAGCTGTTAATCTTCTGTTCCCTGATGAATTAAACAGGTTAAGTCTTTTAAACAGGAAAAGCTTGGAGCACTGAACCAGGTTCCATTTTCAATTATATGTGTTTTTCCGGCTGTGTGACCAGAAGGCTGGGCCTGCCTGTCTCAAGGCATCGGTTTCCTCACCGGTAAGGTGGGGGTTGGGTGATGGCAGCCAGCTGCCTCCCCAGGGTGCTGGGAGGCTCAGTGTGCCAAGGGGGGCTGCAGAGCCTGCACAAAAGGAGGGCAGAGCCCTCTCAGGGGTCAGCAAGGGCCCTAGGGGACACTCACCCAGCCCCAGCAGCAGGAGCAGGAAGGAGGCCAGCACTACCCGGCAGTTCTTCTGGATCAAAGGGTGTTGAGTCCAGCTGGGTGGTACGAGATCAGGATGGGTGTGGAAGAGGCAACAGCACGCTTACCCTATCCTGTCACCCTCCCCAGCTGAGAAGACTGAGGGGGGAAGGCCAGGGCTGCCTGTATTGGGGCCTGGGCATGGGGGACTCAAGCAGGGCAGGGTCTCACCTGCAGCAGGCATTGTAGGAGCGCTGGGTGCTGTTGCTGATGGTACTAAAGGACCACTGGGAGCTGCGGGTGGATGTTCGGCCAGAATCCCTGCAGTGCGGGTGCAGTGCCCAGTGAGGGCAGGGGGAAGGCAAGGAAGGGGATCCCTTGCAGATGGGAGTCATGATGCTGTGGCAGGGGATGGGGCAGGGAGTAGGGCTGGGTGTTCCTGCAGGACCGGGGACACTGAGAAGGGACAGGGTGAAGAGGAACACAAGGGCTGGTGGTTTCTGCAGGACTGGGGGTAGAGGAAGGCTGGGGATTGGAGCTAGGGACTTCTGTAGGACAGGGGACCTGGGGGAAGGTAGGGGTCAGTCCTGGCTGGTGGTTTCTGCAGGATAAAAAGCCTGGTGGAGGTGGGTAGGTGAGACTGGCACTTGGGTAGAGTAAGACCGCGTGTGGGGGGTGGGGATCAAGCTAGGAATCCTGTGAAAGAGCTGAGGGAGGCGAGATGGAGTGGGCAGGGACCTGGGGACAGGAGCCAGAGGCACAGGGCCAGGGGTATGGGGTGGGTCCCCACCTTGTCCTGACCTGGTGCTGACTCCCCCATCTGGCTCTGGAGAGGCCTGGGCTCCATCCTCATCGTTCTCCAGGTTCTATTCCAGAACACAGGGCTTAGAGGGGTTACTGGGCTCCAGACCTGCCTCAGTCCACTCTCGGGAGAGGAGGAAAGCAAGCCCACACAGCTGTTTGTCTAAGCACCTAACAGCTGCTCACCTGGCCCTCCACCCTCCCAGCAAAAACGGGTTTGATGATTCACAAATACCGAAACCCAGGTAGGAGGTGAGTGCTGGGGACTTTGGGGGGCAGAAGACAGCATGGATCCCAGGGCCAGAAGATCTCCCGTTTGGCAGTTCGGAGTGGAGCACTCTTTGGTATTTCAGGGGCCCAGTATGGTGGCTCTGGATTTGGGGTGCCAGAGAAGGACATGCCCATGGCTTCCAGGTTTGGGGCCCAGGAATCTGGTCCAGGTCTCCCAGAAAAGGAACCTAGAGTTAATGGAGATCCTCTGGGATAATGGAGATTTCCAGTTTAGTGGGAGTCAAGGCAAGAAGCACGGACTCATCATGTGAGTGGGGGCCTCTAGCTCTAGGGTAAGGATGGGTGGGGACTTCCAGAACAGAGGAGGGGTGCAGGTTCTCGTTAGACCACCTGTCCTGGGCCCCAGGGGGCTGCTCCTGAGTGGGCAAGGTCTGGTTCAGGTACAGAAGAGCTCCTCGGCCCAGCGGGGTAAAGGGCGAAGGTTCAGTACCCAGGATGGGTGGGGACTCCAGGTGGTATCTCCAGCTAAGGGTGGGGACGAGCTCCCGAGTTCAGACTCTGGGCTCTCCAGTGATGGCTGGGGACCTAAATCAGAGATGCGAGGGTTTGGGCAGGGCTTTGGATCAGTGGTCACGTCCGGGGGAGGTCTCCCCGCTCTGGGTGGGGCCTCGAGGCAGGCTCTCGCCTTAAATGTTCTCCAGGGTCTGGCCTGGGGTCCCGCCTAGACACGGGCTGTGGGTGAGGTGGGCCGGGCCGTTCACCTGGTAGCGCAGCCGGGACTGCTTGTCCTCGTCGGCCACCTCGAATCGGGCCCGGCGCTCGAAGTGCAGCGGCCCGAAGCGGCCGATCCCACTGGACTCGGACCCAGGGCCTGCGTCCTCCAAGGACAGCTCGAAGGCGTCATCGATACTGAACTGGGGCCGGACAGTGCTCATGGCCCCTGCCGGCTCAGGAGCCCAGCGCTGTGGCCATCTGCGGCCGCCAGGCCCGCACCGCTGCGGCCCCACCCCCGCGCGCAGGGCACGCCCTGTGCGTCGTCTTGGGAGCAAGAAGATCCGGCGCCCCGGATGAGGCCCCGCCCCCTCCATCCGCAGGCCAGAGCTGCAGAGCACCGAGCAGAACAGTGGGCGGAGCCTCCTCTCGGACCTCTCCCCGGTCGCCGCGCCGTCCAGCGGCCACCCCGGCTACGACAGCTGGTTTGGAGCTCCGACGCAACCTAAGGTTCCTACCGTGCAGCCAGCTGCTCCAGTGAAAGGAGATCCTGGGAGCTGACTGTGACCCCACTCTTACCTTGGCGCTGCGCTGGAGGGGTATTCTCGTCACCTTGCACGTATGGAAACTGAGGCTCACAGACCTTATGTGGCTTCCACTGTTCTCCAATCCAGTCTGCACGCTGCAAACTGATCTTTTAAAACATCTGATCCTCCTCTGTGTATTATATTTAAATAAAACTTTTGTTTTTCATTTTGTTACGTATGCTGCTAAGTCACTCCTCAACATAAACTCCTAAACATAAAACTCTTGGTTTTCCATTGTGATTATAATATCTGAACTCTTAACTAAGGCCCACAAAACTCTGAATGCTCCGGGTCCCTTGCCTACCTTCCCCATTCTCATCAAGTTTCCCTTGCCCCTCTTTCACCTGACTTAGCCACACAGGCCAAGTTCATTCCCACCCCAGGGTGTCTGTATGTGCTCTTTCTTACACCTGGAAAGCACTTAACCAGCTCTTTCACAGCGAGATCTTTTCATCAATCTGCATCCCACTCAAATGTCACCTCTCAGAGAAGCTATCCCTGACTATGTAAAGTCAGTTTCACATCACACAGCACTTACCCGAAATTGTCTTTATACTGTTTTATTCACTATGTTTACAGTGTCCAGAACAGTGTTTAGCAAAATCCCAAATGCCTCCGATTGGTTGAACTGGAATTTGAACCCAGATCCACCTAGCTCCAGTGGTGCTCCTCCTCCTCCATCCACCCACCCCTCTTCATTTTATGACCTCGTGTACAGACTTGAGTCAATCCTACTTATCAGATCGTGACACATCATCACTATGAACAGGGCCCCTCTTGTTAATTCATTTTCGGTCCACTCCCCATCTCCCTTCCATAGGACCCCACATAAATGTACTCAGTCGGCTTCTTTGAATCCTGCCTGACCCTCTACTACACATGGCATTGGCTCCTTTATGGATGTGGTTGCAATATACCAACATGGTGTCATGTATAAAACTCATCTGTTTACATTTTTACACTCAACACCGATGTTTTTCCCGCACATCTCATTTGTTGCTTCCAGTAGCTGCATGTGGTATACTGTGATGAGCACCAGCACTTTTATTATCCACCACAACCCCTCAGTGATGCATACTTACCTTGGCCTCAGTGCCCTCACTGCATACATCACTACTGTGAACATCTTCACACTGTGCTCTTATGGACTGCAGAAGAATTCTTCTTGAAATAGGACTTCAAGGTCATGGGGTACATGCACCATTGACTTGACAAAGTACCACAGATGCTCTCCTGAGTAGCTGTATGAATTTACACACCCACCATGAGCATTCTGGTTTTCTCCTAGCACTTGCTAGGCCAGCTTTCTAATGGCTTGCCAGTTGATCAATCTAAAGTGGGCCTCCTTTTCACCTAGTTCCCTGACAAATAGAGAATTTGAAAAGCTCTTTATGCACTTGTCTGTCATGGTGGTTTCCTTTTCTGTGAATTTTGTTCATATCCTTTGTCCATTTTTAAAAATTGAGTTCTAGCCTTTTCTCTACTGATTTGCATGTCTGTACATATCTAAACATTGTCACTTCCGGGGTTTTGATGTTGCACATATCTCCTTGTCTCCTTGCTTTGCCTAATATGCCCTTAGGTAAAGAACAATTCTTATTTTTATATAGTCAAACCCATCAGGTTTGTGTTCTCTGAGACTTACTTGAAGTGTTTCCTCACCCCAAGGTTACACAAATATTCTCCAACATCTTATCCTACTAGCCCGATAGCTTTACTATCTAGAAGAGTATTGCAAAAAGATAGTTCACTGACTCTGGAGCCATACTGCCTGCACTGGGATTCCCATCTTTTTACTAGTTTTTGAATCTTGGAGGGCCAGGACTAAGGTGAAGGCAGTGAGCCACTTGCCCTGGGTGAAAAATTTAAGGGGACACCAGAAACTCAGCAAGCAATATTAGTAATATTTGAACACATTATAAAATTTGAAGCAAAAATCTATGATGAACAAAATACAACAATTTTAAAGGCAGGATTCAAAATTGCATGACTCACCTAACTCACCTCACCCTAGTTCCAGCATTGCCTTGAGCAAGTTATGTAATTTCTCTGTGCTTCAGTTTCCTCATTTGTCACAGGAAGGTAATAATAGTGTTTCCCTCATAGCATTAATTTAGGATTAAATGATAGTTAATACACAGTAAGGGATATAACACAGTGTCTGGCACTTAAAAGCACTTAAAAGTGTGAGGTATTACTACAACTTATATTTAGATCCTTAATCCTATGGATTCTACCTTTGAATGTGGTGGAAGGAGGGATCCAGATTTACTTCAGTGTGAAGTGAGCCAGTTTCCCCTGTACCACCCACCAATCAGTTCTTTCTCCCTCTGAACTGTGGTGCCACTTTTATCACGTCAAGTATATAGATCTTAACATAGCTATCTATCTTGAGATCTCTTTTGGTTTCCTTTAATCTATTTAATTCTCAGACAGTATCATATCACTTTTTATTACTATGGTTTAATATAGAAGGGCAAGTTCCCTCTTTGGTCATCTTTTTCAAACTGGACCTGGCTTTTCATGAACCTTCATTTTTTTTTAGAAATATTACAAGAAAGTTTCCAGGTTCTTCAAAAATCTTCCCAATTTTCACTGGGATTTCACTGAATTTCTAGATTAATTTCAGGGTAAATCACAGCTTTAAAAGTTAAGCTGTTCAATTCATTAACAAGGTGTGTCTCTGCAGTTATTCATGTCTTCTTTTATGTCCTTAAATTTTTTTCTCCCAAAAAGTTCTGGGCCATGTTTCATTTTCCTAAATTTTTTCTGAGTTTAATTGCTTTTCCCTCCTTTTTTGCTGTTGTGAATGGTACCTTATTTTATATTATATTTTTGAATGGGTTATTGATGATGTGAAGAGTATTATTAATTTTTGGTACATTATTTTATATATCTGTAACATCACTGAATTCTCTTATTAAAACTAGATTCTTTTGGATTTTCTATGTAGATATAATCACTCTCATTTCTTTTTCTTGGTTTATTGCTTTGGTTAGGACTTCTAATACTACACTAAATAGCATCTTGAAAGAGCATTCTTTGTTTTGTCCTTGATCTTGAATGGAATATGAATATTTATTCCATCGTACTTAATCACATATGGCTTTTATCAACCTAAGAAAGTTCATCTTTTTTCCCACCTATGAGTTTTTATTATAGTCATAGAACTTCATCAAAAGCTTTTTCTGAATATTTTGAGATAACCACATGAGTTTTCTCCTTTCATTTGCTGACATGACGAATTACAGTAATAACATTAAACCATTCTTACATTCTTGGAATGAGCCCTACTTGATCTTGATTTTTTTTTGAAAAAAAGTTTTAATTTTTAATTCTGGTAAATACATACAACACAAAATTTACTATCTTAAGGATTTTTTTATTTTGCTATTATTAATATACAATTACATGAGCAACATTATGGTTACTAGACTCCCCCTGTTATCAACTCCCCACCACATACCCCATTGCAGTCACTGTCCATCAGTGTAGAAGGATGTTATAGAATCACTACTTGTCTTCTCTGTGTTATACTGCCTTCCCCATATCCTCCCACCCCACCTCCACACCTGCCACATTATGTGTGCTAATTGTAATAGCCATTTTTCCCCCTAATCCTTCCCTTTCCACCCATCTTCCCCAGTCCCTTTCCCTTTGGTAAGTATTAGTCCATTCTTGGGTTCTGTGAGTCTGCTGCTGTTTTGTTCCTTCAGTTTTCTCTTTGTTCTTATAATCCACATATGAGTGAAATCATTTGGTACTTGTCTTTCTCTGCTTGGCTTATTTCACTGAGCATAATACCCTCTAGCTCCATCCATGTTGTTGCAAATGGTAGGATTTGTATTCTTCTTATGGCTGAATAATATTCCATTGTGTATATATACCACATCTTCTTTATCCATTCATTTACTGATGGACACTTAGGTTGCTTCCATTTCTTGGTTATTGTAAATAGTGCTGCGATGAACATAAGGGTACATATTTCTTTTGCAAACTGGGCTCCTGCATTCTTAGGGTAAATTCCTAGGAGTGGGATTCCTGGGTCAAATGGTATTTCTATTTTGAGTTTTTTGAGGAACCTCCATACTGCTTTCCACAATGGTTGTACTAATTTGCAGTCCCACCAGCAGTGTAGGAGGGTTCCCTTTTCTCCACATCCTCGCCAACATTTGTTATTGTTTGTCTTTTGAATGGCGGCCATCCTCACTGGTGTGAGGTGATACCTCATTGTGGTTTTAATTTGCATTTCTCTGATGACTAATGATGTGGAGCATCTTTTCATGTGCCTGTTGGCCATCTGAATTTCTTCTCTGGAGAAGTGTCTATTCATAATCCTCTGCCCATTTTTTAATTGGCTTATTTGCTTTTTGTTTGTTGAGGTGTGTGAGCTCTTTATATAATTTGGATGTCAACCCCTTATCGGATATGTCATTAATGAATATATTCTCCCATACTGTAGGAAATATTTTTGTTCTACTGATGGTATCCCTTGCCGTACAGAAGCTTTTTAGTTTGATATAGTCCCATTCATTCATTTTTGCTTTTGTTTCCCTTGCCCGGGGAGACATGTTCATGAAGAAGTTGCTCATATGTCCAAGAGATTTTTGCCTATATTTTTTTCTAAGAGTTTTATGGTTTCCTGACTTACATTCAGGTCTTTGATCCATTTTGAGTTTACTTTTATGTATGGGGTTAGACAATAATCCAGTTTCATTCTCTTACATGTAGTTGTCCAGTTGTGCCAACACCAGCTGTTGAAGAGGCTATCATTTCCCCATTGTATATCCATGGCTCCTTTATTGTATAGTAATTGACCATATATGCTTGGGTTTATATCTGGCCTCTCTATTCTGTTCCACTGGTCTATGGGTCTGTTGTTGTGCCAGTACCAAATTGTCTTGATTACTGTAGCTTTGTAGTAGAGCTCGAAGTCAGGGAGCATAATCTCCCCTGCTTTATTCTTCCTTCTCAGGATTGCTTTGGCTATTCGGGGTCTTTTGTGGTTCCATATGAATTTTAGAACTATTTGCTCTAGTTCATTGAAGAATGCTGTTGGTAATTTGATAGGGATTGCATTGAATCTGTAGATTGCTTTAGGCAGGATGGCCATTTTGACTATTAATTCTTCCTAGCCAAGAGCATGGGATGAATTTCCATTTATTAGTGTCCTCTTTAATTTCTCTTAAGAGAGTCTTGTAGTTGCCAGGGTATAGGTCTCTCACATCCTTGGTTAGGTTTATTCCTAGGTATGTTATTCTTTTTGATGCAATTATGAATGGAATTGTTTTTCTGATTTCTCGTTCTGCTAGTTCATCGTTATTGTATAGGAATGCAACAGATTTCTGTGTATTAATTTTGTATCCTGCAACTTTGCTGAATTCAGATATTAGATCTAATAGTTTGGGAGTGGATTCTTTAGGGTTTTTTGTGTACAATATCATGTCATGTGCAAACAAGGACAGTTTGAGTTCTTCCTTGCCGATCTGGATGCCTTTTATTTCTTTGTGTTGTCTGATTGTTGTGGCTAGGACCTCCAGTACTATGTTGAATAAAAGTGGGGAGAGTGGGTATCCTTGTCTTGTTCCCGATCTTAAAGGAAAAGCTCTCAGCTTCTCACTGTTAAGTATGTTGGCTGTGGGTTTGTCATATATGGCCTTTATTTTGTTGAGGTACTTGCCCTCCATATCCATTTTGTTGAGAGTTTTTATCATGAATGGATGTTGAATTTTGTCAAATGCTTTTTCAGCATCTATGGAGATGATCATGCAGTTTTTGTCCTTCTTTTTATTGATGTAGTGGATGATGATGGATTTTCTAATATTGTATCTTAAGCATTTTTAAGTGCACAGTTCAGTGGTGTTAAGTATAATCACATTGTTACCCAACCAATCTCCAGGATTTCTTTATCTTGCAAAACCAAAACTCTATGCCTATTCATTAAACAACTCTTCATTTTCCCCTCCCCCAGCCATCCATCATTCAAATTTGTCTTTATGAATTTGACTACTCTAGGTACCTTATGTAAATGGAATCATATAGTATTTGTCTTTCTGTGAATGACATTCACTTAGCATATTGATGCGCTTTTATTTACACTAGTGGATTCAATTAATAGTTCATTTAGGATTTTTCATATCTATATTAGTAAAATGAGTATATACATTTTTTGCATTTGGTTCAGGAATCAAGGTTAAACTAGCCTCATAAATATGTTGCTGGCTTTCCCTCTTCTTCCATTTTTCTGGAACAATTTGCATAAAATACAGACTACTTGTTGCTTCAAAATGTGGCAGTACTTGCCCGTAAAGCTTCCCATGTCGGTAAAAAGAAAAGCAAAAAAACAGACAAAGCATGTTTCCCTTTGACCTCACAGGTCAGGCCTCTCTCTCAGGGGACCTCCTGTGAGAAATGAACCAGTGTAAAATATCTGAAGCACTTAGCAGGTGGGTCACAAGGGACACATACTAATCCCTCGCAGTTATGATGGGATGAAGACAGTGCACAGACCTCAAGACATGCCTCTTGTTACCTAAACCTCCAAAGTGGGAGCAGAAGACTCAGATTTTTTTACAGCTAGCATCCAGAGGCAGAGAGAAACAGCCTCAAAAGTACGTCACTTCTAATCAGTCATGTAGTCCCTCATATTGGTTGGGCATCTATTATGCGCCAGACACTGTGGGTTCAGTGTGCTGACCCCCCTCCCAACCACGAGAGGCTCTCTGAGTCTCTTGGGTAACTTATGGTTCCCACAGGGATACCGAACCCCCTCCCTTCCCTCTCAGACTACTATACAAGATATGCAATTAGAAAAGGCCAAAAGGGAATACACACAAATAGTGCTGGGGGTGGCGTTAGGGACGGGGTCGGCCGCCTCCTCGCCATTCTCCTAGCCCTGTGACGCCGTTACACTCCCAATGGAGTGGCACATGGCCAAGTGGGAGGGCCGCAGTCCAAATCCAACCACTGACCCAACTTCTGGGGACGCGCCCGCCCCGCCCCTCCCCGCCCCACCTCGCCCCGCCTCTCTGACCGGCCCAGGCCCCGCCTCAGACAGCCTTAGGCCCTGCCCGCGATCAGATCCGCGCGCCCAGCCGCCGCGCAGAGAACCAATTCGTTTCCACGTTCATTCATTTTTGGCATCTGCCCTCAGCCAAAATGGCGCCATTTCGGAAGTTGCCGAAGCTGTAGAAGTTGCCGAAGCAGGTCCGGAAGCTGCCGAGCTAGTCCGGAAGTTACCGAAAGAGAGCAGCGGGGAAGGAGGATGGCGGATATCATCGCAAGACTCCGGGAGGACGGGATCCAAAAGCGTATGATACAGGAGGGCCGAGGAGAGCACCCCGACTTCCAGGATGGAACTAAGGTTCGTGCCTACTCACCCCGTCAACCCTTCTGTGGCGCGGTGCGCATGCGAGGCGGGAGGAGGCCTGAGGCGAGAGGCTGCGCATGCCCAGAGAGCGGCTGCAGGTGACCCTACCGCGAACGTGCCGAGCTCGACGCTCATTGGTCTGAGTTTAAGTAGGGGTTTAATTTGGCTGCGTGTGCCCCGCCCCTTGCCTTGGCCTTCTGGTCGCACCGATCCGGGTGGCCGTAGTTCATCAAAAGCGAGTTTGACGGAGATTTGATTTCAATGCTTGCACAGACCCGGCACTGAAGAAGACCCTTAGCTGGAAAACCGCAACCTCGGAGGGGTCTGGGGACTGGGGACGGGCCCCGGAGCCTCTGGTTTGCAAGATTCAAGATCCTTTAGAGATGGAAGGGCCTTCTGAAAATACTTAGACTAGTTCCCATTGTTTACTTGGGAAAACTGAGGCTCTGGGATGTGCAACCCTTGAGAACAGGCCCAGAGGTCAGATCTGCCAGACTGGAAGCCTTTGCCAGTTTTTCCGATCTCTAGGAGTGTGTCCTGGGACAGATGAGGGCTTGGAAATAGAGCTTCACACCTTCTTCCTTACATCCATGCTGCCTGCTCCAGCCTCCCTGGCCCCTTCCCCAACAACCTAGGCTTCCCTGTGTTGCAGTTGGGGACCGTGAAAATGAGAAACCGAGTCAGAATGACATTTAATGCAGAGGGCTTAGACTTCCTCTGGAGGCTAAGCACCAAGTCAGCGCTCCCCTGCACTTTTATTAAGTTAGAGCAAGCAAAAAGGATTATAGGTAAGTTTTATCATCAAGCTAAACAATTGCAAACTAATCCTCTTAAAGTTTCTCTTATGTCTCAGCAAGTCATCCCGCTACGTGAGGCTCAAGGTGTGTTCCTTATCTGGGTTTGCCTCAGAGAGGATCACGAGAACCGTTTGCAGTCCTTGTCACACCACTCATGACTCACACCAGATTCCAAGATGCAGCACCTATTGTTCTTTTCTCTTAGGTTAGTTTTGGCTATAGATTAAGCTTAAGCAGGAACTAAATTACAGCAAGGTAACTGCTGGGGTATCTACATTTTCCCTATTTTGTTTAGTTTCCATCTTTTGTAACATTAGTGAGAAGATGGCTGATTGCTGCTGAGCACTTTGACGTTTTTGGGCACCTCTTCTCCGGACTATAGAAAACACAAAGAACAAACATAAGACAATTATTGTACGTGTAGCAGTGAAACCACTAAATATTTTTAAGTGTTAAATTTGGTTCAAATTACTTATTCCATCTGCAATACTTTCCAGTAAATTAGAACCACTTAATACCTGTAATTGTTCCTGGAAAGTATCAGTAATGTGCTGTTGAAGGTCTAATATTTCTTGAGTCGTATTGCCATGATTTAACAAATGCCTTATAACATTGTTCCATTGAAAATAAGTATGATTATAAGGTACAGGAGTAACACAAAACCTGGTTGTATTCCCATCACATTTCATAGAAATCTGGTGTTGCAAACTAACAATTTGATCTCCTAACATAATAACTGCTTGTTGCAAATCAGTCAATCGTGCATTAATTTCACTATCTATTTGTCTTTGGGTAGACCACAATTTCGACGAATAAGAATGCCAATTATTAACAAAGTCCACAGTCCGAATACTTTGCTGAAGTGCAACTCCAGCGGTTGCGGCAGTTGTGGTTATAGCTATGATTCCCAGGAGAGCTGCAATGATTAATCCAATCATTCGTTTAGTTCTTTTCAGAAGATTGTTAATAGTATATTGGAGAAGCATCATGCTTGGAGAATCTTGCCGCTTTCGGTGTAGTTCAGCTGGAAGCCAGAGACCTGTTTTAGCCTTAAGAATATAAAGACTATGTTTTGTGAAAAAAGGAACAGAGTTATTAATACAAGTATAGAATGAACAACTTACACAGGATGGAATATCCGGATGAACTCCACTCTGTGTGACCAATCATAATTAAAAAGAGCAATCTGACCCAGGCTGTAATATAATGACTTTCATTTTTAGTAAAACTCAGTTAACTATTTTTTGTAATACTGTTATTCCAAATATGGCCTTTTGAAGCTGTGAGACTGTAGAGCTGAGGGAATTTTCCATAAGTGATATTGCAGGGGCCCAAAATGTAATTGTGGGGCAGGAGGAGACATTCCACATCCATGCCAGTAAACGGTCCCATTAGAAAATGTATAAATGGTGTAATTAGTGCCATTAATATATTTATGCCATCTCAGGTCATGCCCCTGTTCTTTGGTCTGGGTGGAACCTTGAGGGCTCCAATCACTGACTCTTCCATAGGAAGTATTAAGTAAAACCCGACCTATTTCTCCTAGACAGTTCGTCCAGTGCACCCATTTACTGATTCTTGCAGCTATTGGCTGGGTGCAGATGGACAAATCAGGGGGATGATCTGTTATGTCATTTGTATTAATTTTTTTGTGGAATCTAAATGCTTGAAGAAGGAATCATTTTCTTTGATTCTTTATAGGTTTCATTTTTTAACAATTGATAACCATGCAGCTGGTTGCATTTTCAAATAATGGTTTTCATGTCCAATACAAATAGGTATCCCCTCTACTCCCACTGTATAATTCTCAATTTTCATGCCCTCTTCTCCTGGCCTTAAGGGGCCATGAGTATCACAAGGACCAGGAGTCCAGTTAGAATCATTAACATATATTGGGACCGTTTCAGAGAGCCAGTGAATAGCTTGATTGATCGGGGGGTTAGGAATGTAAGCCCAATATGAATAATTAGTTCCGTTGGTAGAACTTACCCCATGGTGACCACAGCAATCATAGCCAGGAGCAAATTTTAAGCGTTATGTGCCTGTCTGGTCTGTTGTACAATCTTTTTGGCTTCCTGTGTCATCTTATTTAGTTGTTCCTATGTTGGGGGATTCACTTTTTGAGTTCTTAGTAACGGAGCTCGAACTCTGGATCTTCCAGTCATCATGGCTCGATCTCATCAATGGGAGGCTCCACATCAACTCGAGGCCTTTCATTCATTTTCTGGGTTTTATCCTTTTAGCTGGGATCCACACAGTTTCTCCTGTTTCTGTAATGACACAAGCATACCCTCAACCCCACCTTTGAACCATCCCTGATCCCTATGTCATTTTTATAAAAAACAGGCTGACTTATTTCAGGGGACTTTTCCTTTACCCAGTGTCTGTTGGCTGCTGATGGACCTGTATCATTTAAATTAAAAAAAATCAGGGTAAATAATGCCCCTATGTAGTCTCATACGGGGAATTTCTGTGCCACCATATCCCCCTTTTTGTTTAAGCAACATATCTTTCAATGTGCGATTATGTCTTTCAATAATTGCTTATCCCTGAGGATTATGTGGAATTCCAGTAACATGCTTAATATCCCATTGGGAAAGAAACTTTTGTAATTTTGCAGAAAGATAACTAGGGGCATTATCTGTTTTAAATTTAGCTGGCAATGCCTTAAACTTATGAGTAAGGAAAATAACGATTCGGGGTGATGCCCGAATCCTCACTGCTAATAAACTCCCTGACTTCAAGCTCTACTACAAAGCCACAGTAATCAAGACAATTTGGTATTGGCACAAAAACAGACCCACAGACCAGTGGAACAGAATAGAAAATCCGAACATTAACCCAAACATATACAGTCAATTAATATTTGATAAAGGAGCCTTGGATATACAATGGGGAGATGACAGCCTCTTCAGCAGCTGGTGTTGGAAAAACTGGACAGCTACATGTAAGAGAATGAAACTGGACTACTGTCTAGCCCCATACACAAAGGTAAACTCAAGGTGGATCAAAGACCTGAATGTAAGTCATGAAACCATAAAACTCTTAGAAAAAAACATAGGCAAAAATCTCTTGGACATAAACATGAGCAACTTCTTCATGAACGTATCTCCCCAGGCAAGGGAAACAAAAGCAAAAATGAACAAGTGGGACTATATCAAGCTGAAAAGCTTCTGTACAGCAAAGGACACCATCAGTAGAACAAAAAGACATCCTACAGTATGGGAGAATATATTCATAAATGACGTATCTGATAAGGGTTGACATCCAAAATATATAAAGAACTCATGCACCTTAACAAACAAAAGCAAATAATCCAATTAAGAAATGGGCAGAGGACATGAATAGACACTTCTCCAAAGAAGAAATTCAGTTGGCCAACAGGCACATGAAAAGATGCTCCACATCGCTAATCATCAGAGAAATGCAGATTAAAACCACAATGAGATATCACCTCACACCAGTGAGGATGGCCAACATCCAAAACACAAACAACAACAAAGGTTGGCGAGGATGTGGAGAAAAGGGAACCCTCCTACACTGCTGGTGAGACTGCAAATTAGTTCAACCATTGTGGAAAGCAGTATGGAGGTTCCTCAAAAAACTCAAAATAGAAATACCATTTGACCCAGGAATTCCACTCCTAGGAATTTACCCTAAGAATGCAGCAGCCCAATTTGAAAAAGACAGATGCACCCTTATGTTTATCGCAGCACTATTTACAATAGCCAAGAAATGGAAGCAACCTAAGTGTCCATCAGTAGATGAATGGACAAAGAAGAGGTGGTACATATACACAATGGACTATTATTCAGCCATAAGAAGAAAACACATCCTACCATTTGCAACAACATGGATGGAGCTAGAGGGTATTATGCTCAGTGAAATAAGCCAAGCCGAAAAAGACAAGTATCAAATGATCTCACTCATCTGTGGAGTATAAGAACAAAGAAAAAATACTGAAGGAACAAAACAGCAGCAGACTCACAGAACCCAAGAACGGACTAATAGTTACCAAAGGGAAAGGGACTGAGGAAAATGGGCGGGAAGGGAGGGATAAGAGGGAGAAAGGGGCATTACGATTAGCAGACGTAAGGTTGGGTGGGCATGGGGAGGGCTGTACAACCCAGAGAAGACAAGTAGTGACTCTATAGCATCTCACTACGCTGATGGACAGTGACTGTAATGGGGTTGGTGGGAGGGACCTGATGAAGGGGTAGTTTAATAACCATAATATGGCACATGTAATTGTAGATTAATGATACCAAAATAAATTATATATAAAAAAAATTTAGCTGGCAATCCCATAACATTAAAAGCTTCAAGTAAATGTTGAATCACATTATCAGCCTTTTCTCCTGATAGTGCAGAAGCCCATCTAAAACCAGAATGTGTATCAATTGAGCAATGAACATAGGATAATTTTCCAAACTCTGGGATATGGGTGACATCCATCTGCCACAGTAGGGGTGCAATCCTCTTGGGTTGACCCCTGGGGTGTAAGGTTTACTTTGGATTTGAGTACACTGAGGGCATTGATAAACAATATTTTGAGCCTGTTCTTTAGTGAGGTGGAATTTAACTTGTTAACCTTTTCTGTTAACATGAGTTTGTTCATGCCATGCCTAGGCAGTCAATAGGGATCCAATAAGTAACTTACCAATAGGTTCATTAGCTTTAGCCATTGGTCCAGGGAGGGAGGTCTGTGCTCAGCTATGAGTAATATAAAGATCATGATGCCTATCATACGATAATTGTTGCAAAGTACAAAATTGATACAATTCAGTGCCATCATCAAATAGAATAACAGAGTAAATATGTTTTACTGTATATTCAACATATTGTGAGTCAGTAACAATATTAAGGGGACTTATAACATCTTGTAATAATATAATAACAGCATATAATTCAGCCTTTTGTACTGAGCGATAAGAAGTTTGGACAATTTTTGTAGTTTTCCCACTATATCCTGCTTTGCCTTCCTTATTAGCATCTGTATAATAAGTATCAGCTTTTGGGATAGGATGAGTTTTAATAATGTCAGTACAAATCCACTGAGTTTCTTTAAGGAAATTGAATACATTTGTCTTTTGGAAAATGATTACTGATAGTTCCTGTATAATTGGCAAAGGCTAATTTCCAGTTTCCATTCGATTTCCAGTTGTCAGCTATTTGGGTGTTGGTAAGGGGAACAACAATTTGGGAAGGGTCTAATGCAATCAAGGTATGCAGTCGTAAGTGCTCACGAATAATTAACTGACAAGTTTTATCTATACATGTAAGTAATTTCTTTGATGCCTTATGTGGTAAAAAAATCCATTCTAAAATTTTTCCTTTTCACCATAAAATACCAGTAGGGGAATGCTCAGAAGGGAATACTAATAACTCAGCATCATATTGTGTATCCCATACATAGTCACTTAATAACTTTAAAAGATAAAGGAGTATATTCAAACTGTTGATATCCCTGAGGATATTGATCCTTAGCAGGCATTTGTTGTACAGCAAGAGGAAATGCAGAAACTATGATAGGCAGTGAGAAAGCATCAATATCTCTGTCTTTTCTTGCATTTAAAATGGATTGGGCTATTATTGAAACTTGAGGAGTGGGAACAGTTAACTTAGGTGGAATTTCCTGATACTGAGGTAAAGGAGGGGCTTTAGGCACAAGCTCCCTTTTCTCTACTATCAACAGTTTTTACCGGATAGATGTGTTTATCATCTTCCTTAATTAAAGGAGATTCACCTTTACTTTTTAACGGAGTTAGCGTTGAAATTAGTGATTCCAATAATGTTGTCAAAGTAGCTATTTGTTTTTCAGTTGAATGCTGAGAGTCATTATTTAAAAATGGAGTTTCTGCACGCAGCTGAGAAAAGCTGCATTTTCTATCCCTTGTTAGCTCAATCTCAGAATTCTTTTCCGTATCTGGTTCCTCATCAGGAAATAGTGATTCCATATGTAAAGTCCCTAGACTTTCATACTGACCTGCATAAGACTCGTGAGAACGAGGATGCTCCCCTAGTATTTTCTGGATCTCCTCTTCATTTTCATTTTTATCATTAAATTCAGCATTGACCACCCTCACAGATTCCTCAGATTCAGATTGTAAAGGTTCCAGGGCTGAACTAATTAAACTACACAGAGACCAGACAGACAAGGGAATTTGCTCTCCCTGCTGGTGAGCTCAGCAGAGAGCACTCAAAACCTGTCTCCAGATTTTTAAATTCAGTACAGCTTTCCCTTGTGGATTAAACCAATAACAAGGGTCATTAACCAAATCAAACAACTCTGTCATAGTTGATTTTTGTAACTTTAACCCCAGAGCCTTTAAGTAAAATATGCAATAAAACAGCATATTGTTAGGTGGTCTGGGAATTTCCCATGGCTCTGCAAAAATAATGCCAAAAGTTTCGCTTACCTCGGAGCATACAATTCCCTTTCGGTCCTGACCGGCCTGAAGTCAGTCGAAGCCTGTCGCTTTCGAGCCCCACGTTGGGCGCCAGATGTTGCAGTCGGGGACTGTGAAAATGAGAAACCAAGTTGTATTAAACGTCATTCTGACTTGTTTTCTCATTTTCGCGTTCCCGACTGCACATGCCTGCTTCTTCCCATGTGGTTCCCTCCTCCTGGAGGGCCTTTCCAGTTGCCACTTGTCTCTAGACTAAGGAGCTTCCCCCGGGCAGCCCCTGTGCCTGGCAGAGCAGTCAGGAAGGACTTACATAGTGACTGAAGACCCTGGCAGAGAATGGGGACACTAAAAGTAAGAGCGACTGTGAATGACCGCAGCTCCCTGTCCGGCCTATGCCAAGGCTGGGCCGGTGGAGAGCCTATCCCGGCCCGGTTGTGAGTGCTCTGGGAGCGGAGCGGAGCTGCAGGCTCTGTGGTCAGTTTGTTAGAGGGATCCTTTCTGAATCAACAGAAGGGGTGCAGGTGTGGGTACATGGTCCCTGGAGCTGAGGAGGTAGGCCTTGAAGAAGGTCCTGGCAAGGGAGTTCCTGGATGGAACAGCCACCAGGGGAGAACACTCTAATGATCGGGAAGATCTGTGAACAGTGGCAGTTCACACTAAAGAAGAACCCATCATCTCACAGGTTTATTTCCTTTCATCCCCAGATGTGGGATAGGTACTACTGTTGACTCCATTTTACTCATGTGGAAGTTCAGAGTAGCAGCGTGGTGGTGAAGAGTGTGGGCTCCTCCGTCCATGTGCCATCCAGACTTCAGTCTTCAGACCTCTTCTCTGCACTCACCCCCAGATGATCTCATCCAGTCTTCTCTCTTTAAAAAAATTCTCCACGCCTGGACTACTCCCAAATTTATATCTCTAGCCTTAACTTCTCCCTTAAACTTGATACCCAGCCCCCTACTCAGCATCTCCACCTTGATGTCTGGTTGGCAACCCAGTTGTAGCCTGCTGCACCCAAGCATCTGAGCAGGGGACACCTCCTGCCTTCTGGTTGCCAGGCCAAAACCTCCCAGTCTCCATGGCTCCTCCTTCCGCGTACACCCTACTTCAAGTCCCAGGAATGCACCAGGATCTGACCACTGTGCCATTACCACTCAGGACCTGGCTGCTGTCCTCTCCCCGGGGTTACCGCAGTAACCTCCTAATGCTTTCCTGCTCTGCTCTCACTGCCTCCACCCTGTTCCCATCCCAGCAGGGTAGCCCATGTCAGATGACATCCCTCTGCTTGTAGCAGCCACCCATTGGCTCCCGTCTCAAAGTAGCAAAGTCCTCACCACAGCCTACAGGCCCTGTGGGGTCCACCCCTGCTGACTCCGGTGACCCCATGTGCACCCCTCCCATCGTCCACTCTGCTCCTGTCACCCTGGCCTTGCTGCTTCTTGAACACACCACACGGTTCCACAGCAAGGCTTTTGTACCTGCTGTTCTTTTGGACTAGAATGTTCATACCTCCTTCCTACCCCAGCACCTGCCTGCTCTGCTTAAATGCTGCCTCCTCAGTGAGGCCCCCAGGCCCCCATAAACACGCCCTTCCTTAACCCGCTGTATTTTGTTTTCTTGTCCATAGCCCTTAACTCCACCAAATGTAGCATATTGTTTTGTTTGTGGCCCATCTCTTTCCTCTAGAAGTTCTGCATGAGCTCCGTGGGGGCAGGGACTTCTGTTTCTTGTTCACCACTGTGTCCAGTACAGAGCTCAGGCACATAGCAGGTGCTCAGTAAATATTTGTTGAGAGAATGATTGGAGACAGACTGCTTGGGGTGGCCTCCCAGCCTGTCCATCCCCTAGCCATGTGACTTGAGCCCCAAATTTCTCTCTCTGTGCCTGAATCTCCTCATCTGGGTAGTGGGGTAAAGGCCAAGTGGTGACCCCTGTGTGAGCCCTGCCCTTGTGCCATCTTGAGGTTGGGAGCTGGGCTTGTCTTGGGGGCTGGGTGAAGGTTTGTGCCCTTGCCTGATCCTCCATGTGGCCCTCAGGCCACGTTCCACTACCGAACTCTGCACAGCAACGAGGAGGGGACTGTGCTGGATGACAGCCGGGTGCGCGGCAAACCCATGGAGCTCATCATTGGCAAGAAGTTCAAGCTGCCCGTGTGGGAGACCATTGTGTGCACCATGCGTGAGGGAGAGATTGCCCAGTTCTGCTGCGACATCAAGGTACCTGATGTCCCGCACCTGCCTGCCATCCAGCCATACCGTATTCCTTATCCCAGGGCCTCTGCCCTGGCTAGACCACCACCAGACTCCTCCAGGGCACATTGGTGTCCTGGCCTCTATTCTGCTTTCTCCTCTCCATTAGGCAGACTGCAGCCAGACTGGTTCTCAAATGCAAATGACCCTTACAACTTCTTGCTTCAAACCTCTCTGGCTCCCAGTCACCACCAGGCTACAGCATGAGCGATAGCTGCTCACATATCCCTGCATGGTCTGGCCCTGGCCAGTCTCCCCCTCCCACTCACCTTCCTGCCCCTCCTTTCCATCTCCTTCTTGGCCAACACCCTCCCTCGTACTTCAAAGTGAGTTCCTGGGTCACCACCCCCAGAAAGCCCTCCCTGACTGCTGGTGGTTGGCTTGAACCTCTTCTCTGCATCCTCCAACCACTAATGCCCCTAACATGGCCAAGATCTGAGCCTCTGCTTGGGTCTAAGCTACTGCAGGACAGGGACTGGGCTCAGGATGTGTCTGCTGGCGAGATGTACATTAGCCCAGCGGTCCGTCCCTGTGCAGACAACCGGGACAGGGAGCAGGCTGGTTGTGGGGAGGTAGTCTGGTTCCCACCATCCCCGTAGCTCATTTTAGCGAAAGATCAAAGGCTAGGTCCCTGTCCCTGAGGGTCTCCCTGAGGATTTTGATGTTGCTGCCCTGGGCCCAGCTCTGAGGTAGGCCCTGAATGGGGTGGGGTGGGTGGAGCAGGAGAGAAGGGATGCTGGGAACAGAATGTCCGGGGACCCTAGAAAAGGTGGGGAGTTCAGCTGGGGACTGCACCCCAGGAAGAGGAGAAGAAACCTTGTGAGGATAGGGGAAGTGGGTTGACGGAGGGAGTGTGTGTCTGTGTGGGGGTGGGAGCGGGTGTGGGTGTTCGGCTTGCTTTAGAGGCCAGAGTGTGCGGGAGCTGGGCCTTTACCAAGACGGAGGGCTGGGAGGCCATGGGGGTCCTGTGGCACGAGTCTGCCTGAGTTTCAGCCTAGTGGGACCCGAGCAGGTGCTGCCCCTCCCTGGGCTTCAGTGTCCTTTCTCCGATGGTGATGGGCGGGCAGCTGGGCCTCAGCCTGGTGACCAGCTGGCTGACAGAGCCTCTGGTGGCTGCTCGCCCTTCTGCAGCATGTGGTCCTGTACCCTATGGTGGCCAAGAGTCTGCGCAACATTGCAGCCGGCAAGGACCCCCTGGAGGGCCAGCGGCACTGCTGCGGCATTGCCCAGATGCAGGAGCACAGCTCCCTGGGCCATGCCGATCTGGACGCCCTACAGCAGAACCCCCAGCCTCTTGTCTTTGACATCGAGATGCTTAAGGTGAGAGGCCACCAAGCCCCAGGAGTCTTGCCAAACCACCTCTGCCCCACCTCAGAAAGGGTGCCAGCCCTGCCTGCCCACCCAGGGCTGGTGGGCCTGAGGGACTGACTTTTGGGGGCCTGGGCAGGGCAGGCGCAGGACACACGTGTAGGACCCTGGCAGTCCCCATGCGTCCTCTGGGCCCCTCCTCCTCAGGTCTCTCGGACATCAGGGGTTTTCACCGCCTTATTCGCTGATCTAGTCCCAGAACCTGGCGCCATGCTGGGCACAGACAAGATGCTACATAAATGTTTTTTGAACAGCCAGTGAATCAACAGGTGATTCTGCCTCTGGCACCCAGAGTCAGGAGGCTGGGCCAGCCGAGTCTGGTCAGGTCTGCCACTGGAGAAGCTGTGGTGCCCCTGGGGCCTCACCCGGTGTTGGCCCATACCCTGGCAGGTGGAGAGCCCTGGCACGTACCAGCAGGACCCATGGGCAATGACAGATGAGGAGAAAGCAAAGGCAGTGCCTGTCATCCACCAGGAGGGCAACCGGTTGTACCGTGAGGGTCACGTGAAGGAGGCCGCTGCCAAATACTATGATGCCATCGCCTGCCTCAAAAACCTGCAGATGAAGGTGCTGCCCGAGGCTGCAGGGAAGGGGGTGAGGGGGAGCAGGGGGCATGGGTCTCAGCCTGTCTTCGGCTCCCCTTCCCCCAGGAACAGCCGGGGTCCCCTGACTGGATCCAGCTGGACCAGCAGATCACACCGCTGCTGCTCAACTACTGCCAGTGCAAGCTGGTGGCCCAGGAGTACTATGAAGTGCTGGACCACTGCTCCTCCATCCTCAACAAGTATGACGGTGAGTGCTCGGCGCTGGGGAGCCGGGCTGGGCCCACGGGCGGTCAGGTGAGTGCCTCCTCCCTGTCACCACTGGGCGCTGGGGCACAAGACTGAGCCTCTGACATCACCCCCACTCTGAGTTCTCACAGAAACCTGACCAAATGGCCCCGGCCCAGGTAGGGCCTTGGGCCTTGTTACAATGAGGTCTGAGTGGTGTTGGGCGGGGATGGGGTTGGCACCTTCAGGTCAGGAGGGCTGTTTCCATCATGTCACAAGTCAGGCTGGGCAGCTTGCTGGGACCCCCCCCTTACACTCTTATGTGTCTGCTGCCTGCTGGTACCCCCGGCAGACAATGTCAAGGCCTACTTCAAGCGGGGCAAGGCGCACGCGGCCGTGTGGAATGCCCAGGAAGCCCAGGCTGACTTTGCCAAGGTGCTGGAGCTGGACCCTGCCCTGGCACCCATTGTGAGCCGTGAGCTGCGGGCCCTAGAGTCACGGATCCAGCAGAAGGATGAGGAGGATAAGGCTCGCTTCCGGGGCATCTTCTCCCACTGATGGCCCTGCTGGCCTTGCCCACCTTACTGCTGCCATGCCCACCTACCCACCCCTGCTACGTCATCCTTCTCTGTACATAAAGGCCTTATTTATCTCTCTCTGGGCTTGCTAAGCTGATATGTTGGGAGAGCTGGGGTCATTACTCACATTGCCTGGTACTTGAGTGTTCTTGAGAGGCAGAGGTCAGGGTCCTAATCCTAGCTCCCCATTTACCAGCTCTGAGACCTCTCTGGGCCTCAGTGTCCCTGACAGAAATGGGGAAGAGATGTGTCACAAAGGAAGTGTCTCTTGCTGTCAGGGTCAGGGTGTCTGGAAGCCTTCAGTCCTCTGGGGGATACAAAGCAGGCATGAGCCAGGAGGGCCCGAGTGAGGTGGTCTCCCCTCCAGTCTCTAGTCCCATGGTCCCATGGCCTCAGCTTTTGGAGGCAGAGCTTTCTGGGCCCCAGGAACTGAAAAGCTGCAGGTGCGGAGGGGTGGGTTGGGTAGGCCCTGGAAGGGGGAAGATGGGGCCATCCACGAGACTTCCGAGGCCCAGGCTCCCTTCCTGTCCTGCCTTTGACCCATTATATGACCCTGAGCACATCCTGGCACTTCTGTGCCCTTCAGTGTCCCCACCGTACGGGGAACTTTGGGCTCAGCTGCCCTGTGATGCTGGACAGATGGGCAGTCAGCTGGGAGGCAGGTGGGTGTTTATTTTCATGGATTTATATACACACTGGAAAAGCCTCTGGACCCTCACTGCTCCCTCCTCCCTCCCGCTGGGGCTGAGTCCCCCCACATGAAAAAGTAATGCTGAAGGGCAAAGACGGAGGGTGAGGGGCTGGAGGCCAGGGCTGGGGCCAGAGGTCTAGGCCCCCGGCCTCCTACACGTAGCCGCTTGGGCCCCTCAAGTTTGTGAATAAATAACCCAGGTCCAGCCACAGGTTGGGCCTCACTCTTCACTGTCCAGCTTGAGGCTGATGCTTCGGGCCTTGCCCCGGGCCAGGGTCGTGGGTGGTGTCCCTGGGCCCTCACGCTCTGCCTGGCTGGGGCCCCTGGAGCGAAGCAGCTGGCTCTGTTTGCGGAGGAAGTCCACAGGGGTGGCCCCGCCATAGCTGCTCTTGGCCAGGGCAGCCCTTGAGGGGCCTGCAGGAGCATGAGAGTGGGAGCCTGCCTCCAGCTGGCCCAGGTGAGCCACGTAGCCATCTGACAGGAACTGTGGGCAGAGGTGGGCAGGGATGAGGGCATGGTTGGTCTCAGGCCCACATGCTGCCTTCCCCTGTCCTCCCCAGGCTCCTGGGCAGTGCTGGCTACATTAGAGGCTTGGCATAGCCTGACCCAGAATCTCCTCTCAGAAGGTGGGAATCCGAGGCTGGGAGCCAAGGCACCTTGACTACTCCCAGCTCTGCCCTCTCAGGGCCTCAGTTTCCTGAGATGATCTTAGAGGGAAGTAACACCAGCTAACATTTAACAAGCACTTGCTTTGTGTCCAGCCCCGTGCACGTCTATGTGCAGTAGTAAGTCATGTGATCTTCAGGAGCACTGTTAGGGTTGGTGCCATTTCACCATTTCCACTCTACAGATAAGCAGCTGAAGCCCAGAGAGGTCAAGGCCCATGCCCAGGGTCATGCCGGAGTGGAACCAGCACACTCCAGTCCAAGCTGTCAATCCTGGTATGTCTGTTAGCTGGGCAGCTACATGCTGCACCTAACCCTTGTCCTAGGAGAAGCCCAGGTCTCTGAGGCCAGCCAGCCTTCTCATGGCCACCCCCATCTGCTGCTGCTTAACACAGGTGGTTCTATGGCCTTAGGCCCAGGCTTCAGCTCCCAATCCCTTCCTCACTTGGTCCTTACCTGGCATTGTGCTTGCAGCTTCCGTACTGCACGGCCCACGATGTAGGTCTGGCTCGAGGGCAGGCCTAGCGCGGCATATACGGCTACATCTTTGGGGGACCCATAGCCAGCCACAATGTTCAATCCCGCCTGCGACAGGAGAGGTTGTGAAGCTGGGGGTGGAGTCGGGTGGGCCTCAGTATCACCTTGTTACAGGGGCCAGCCTAGCCAGGTGAAGGCGAGGTGGTACCATCCTACCTCACCAGGCCCCAAAGTGGGCAGGACCAACCCGATCTCCCAGTGACTAGCCAGATCTTCCCGTGACCAGCCAGATCTCCCTAGTTGGCCTTTAAGACTAGGGGCCTCTCTGGTCAGCTAGGATCCAGGGGCCCATGGAAGTGGGACCAGATGGGCCTCTGCTGTCCTACCGCCCTGGGCCTGGACAGGACCCTTCTCAGCCCCCACACCTCCTGCACCAGGCTCTGTAGAAACATCGCCTTCTGGCGCAGTGGGTCATGGGTGAGGCCGTCACAGAAGGAGACGACGCCGTGGGGGAAGTTGTGCTGCGATAGCCAGGCCACCACGCGGTGCTTCTGCATATCAGGCCGGCCAGTGACATAAACGATCAGGTAGCCTGCGTCCTGCCAGTGCCTGCGGGGTGGGGCACAGTCAGCAACACGCGCGGGGGTGGAGCAGGTCCCTGCTGCGAGCCGGGCATCGGCTGCTCCTACCTGACCACGTCAACAGCACCGGCGCGCACCTTGGGGTCGCTGCCCATGATGGAGACGCTGGCAGTGAAGGAGCCGTCGATGCTGAAGACCACGGCCTCAGTGCCGCGGGCCACCACGGTCAGACAGCACTCAGCGTATGTGTGGTCGCCCCTGCGGCCCACAGGCGGGCGGCATGAGTGGCGTGGGGGCAAGGCCCGGTGGAGCCCCGCCCCGCAGAGGCCCATCCATGCGGCGCTCACCTGACCACCATGCGCACTGGGTAGACACCAATGCCCAGCACACGCTCAAGGGGCACCGGGAAGGTGAGGCGGCCTGAACTGCTGGTGACCTCAGTGCCGAAGTGGATCCATTTGCCCGACAGAGGCTGCGTCATGATGTAGATGTCCACCTGGCAGAGAGAAGGGGCCCGATGGGCCATGGGGTGCAGCCCCCGGGGAGCCGCTTACCCTGAATGAAGGAGGGCCAAGGATGGGCTGTTGTCGGGGGTGGATGGGGCTGGGAGCTCAACCTGGGGGCACCTGGAGCTGTCCAGGGGACAGGAGGCGGGACCAGGAGCTCCTGGTTGGGGTGAGGTCAGCCCAACGGGGGCAGTCTACCCGGGTCGAGGCCACTATGTCCTGACCTTCTCTCCGGTGAGTGTGACCACGTCCAAGGGCCCGTACATGAAGCGCCCATTCAGCACCTGAGGGCGGCCCTCGCACACCACCGTGTCACTCGCCCGGTGGTTGGAAGTGACGTTCTGGCAGGAAGAGACTGTGTGAGCTGGCAGCCCAGAGGACAACAGGGATGCAGGAGGTGCTACCCAGGGAACCAGTGGAAGACTGGGCGTGGGGCCTGGGGGAGGCGGGGCCGCTGTGGGAGAGGGGTGAGGGCGAGGGTTGGGCGCTTCTGCCGACCCCAACCAGAGGTTGTGAGTTCTTGCTGTGGATTGCTGTTCCGAGGGGGCGGAGCCATTACCGGACACCATGCAGAGGATGCTGCAGGGTGGTAAGAGCCCATGAAGACCTGACTTGCTGCTGGTGGGGGCAGAGACCAGTGGCTCCCAGGGACAGGACCGAGGCATGAGGAGGTGGGGCCAGGTCCATAGGGGTGCGGGCGAAGGGGCAGAGCCGTGCTCTGGAGGGGGCAGGGGCAGGGCACGTACTCGGATCTTGACCTGTGTGCGTTTGCGCTGCCACTTCTCCCTGGGGAAGGCGGGGCTGTAGATGGAGGGCTCCTCGCACTCGGTCAGCTGTGGTCTCTCTTTCTCGATCACCTGCGCAGGATCCGGCAAGGCCATGTGACTGGGGGGCCTGGGGCTGCCCCTCCCCAGGCTGTGGCTCCCCAACCCTGTCTAGTTCCCATCTCCCATCCCATATCCCTGGGCCCACCTGGCGCAGGATGAAGGCTACCACATCCGCAGACTCCCAGTAGCTGGCGTGGAAGAGGTGGGGCAGGGTGACGGTGGGGAAGGCGGTGAGCGCCTCGGGGCAGTAGAGTGAGTAGTCAATCCGCTTGGTTCCCCACCAGCGCTCCAGGACTGCACAGCCACGGCGGGCAGGGAGTCAGGGCGGCCTCCCACTCTGAGGCTACCTGTCTGGCTCCTGGGTGCTCTCCTCTCCCTCCTTTCCACCAAGCCTGCTCTTTGCCAAGTCCCAGGTTGGGTGTTGGGGTCCCCACATTTCAGAGCAAATGCTGGGGGCAAGGGTGTTTCAGCTAGATTTTGGAAGTACAATGTGTCCCCTCCCAAGGCTAGGTGGCTGGCTGACTTACTCTTAACCACCTCACTGGTGGTGCTGGGGGCAGCTGGCTGCGTGGGAGGATCTGTGCCTAGCTCACTGCCCTTCCAGAAGGCACTGCTAGCAGAAGTGGGTGTTGAGGGCACCAACATCTCCAGCTCCTCCAGAAAGAGGCCTGAGTGGGTCTGCAGAGCATCAGCTGGGAAGGAGGGGAAACCTCGGTGGCAGGGTGGGCCAAGCTACCCTCCTGTTTTCCCTCCCAGGGGTTCCAGGCTAGCTCAGCCCCCACACCTCCACCATCTTCCCTGTCAGCTCTCCCTAGTTAGGTCTTCACTAAGACTGAACTGCCCCACATCTGGGTGGAAGTGAAGGGTGGGGCCACTCTTGCCTCTTAGCTCATCCCACCTGCCACCCCCCAGACCCACTTGTGTCATGAGGTCAAATGGGGACCCACTTGTATGCATACACATACATGGATACAAGTGCCTATGGGGACACAATGCACCCTTACACACAGACACAGCAGCACACTCCTCTCCCCACACTGGTGGCTACTCTCAGACACTGGGACAGCAGTGTCACTCTACCTCCTCTCTCTAGCCCAGTTGTCAGCACTGGCCTCCGTTTCTGGGCAGAGAGTGTCAGAGGATCTTGGGGACCCAGACACCCCAAGGGGCTAGGGTAAGGCTCCCTGGTCCTGGAAGTGGTGTTATGAGAGGTCATCAATGATGTAGGAGCTACCGCATTTCTTGAGTGAGCGGGACCCATTTTCATCCCTCCCTGTTGGTGCCCCTCCCTCTTCTCCCCTTTATCTTGGTTGGGGGCGTACCCAGTAGCAGGGATGAGCCATCTCCCAGGGGAAACTTCTGGTAGCGGGGCACAGCTAGTGGGGCGATGGCCTGGAACTTGGGGGCCAGCAGGGGCTCAAGGCGGGAGGCACAGGGGTCAGCCGCATGGAAGAGGTTGTAGATCTGCTCGCAGGCTGGGCGCATCTGGGCCACTGGTACCCAGAAGATAGGTAAAGTGGGGAGGGGGGTTAGCTGGGTATTTTGGGAAGTAGGGGCTGTAGGAAGCAGCACCCTGACACATTGTGGGACCCTGAGCCAGCACCTCCCAAACTGCACCCCATGGGAGGCCACTAGGGTCCTGTTGAAAGTGACACAGGTCTATTGGCCAAGCAGGGATCAGAGCCTTCGGTTTGCTGATGTGGTTCAGGATGAAGTGACTCCCCTGCCCATTGGACCCCTTCTCAGGCAGAACATCTGTGGGTGTGAGTTCTTCCTGTTGCACTTTGGAAAACTTGGCCTTGGCAAGGCCCTTCTTTCTGAGCCTCAGGGTCTCCTTCTCTAGCCAGGACGTTTAATTTATATGGTGGGAGATGGCAATAATGCCAGCATCTCAGGTGAGACAAAGATGGTGGAGGGGCAGATGAAGGACAAGTCGCCACCCCTGCCCCCACAACGCGGGCTCACCGTCCAAGGTGGGCATCACGGTTTTGCGCAGAGCCAGCACCAGGCCCAGTGGGGAGCCGAAGAGGAAGAAGCCAGAGACCTTGAAGTCCAGACAGGTGGCGCTGGTGGGGCCATCAAGAGCCTCCGAGGCGGCAGCGGGTGGGCAGGAGGCTGTGCTTGCCCGCCTGGGCTCCCCGGAGGTGGTGGCTGGGGGTGCCACCTGCAGGCTGTGGGCAGGAGGGGTGCTCAGTGCTGCTGCCTCAGAAGCCCAGCACACGCTCAGGGCAGAGATAATGGGGAAGGAATGTCACCTGCTCTGAGAGCCCTCCGGTTCAGGACTGGCCACGTCACTGGAGGTGCGCTGGACGGGCAGGGCTGAGGGTTCTGGGCTGGCCCGGCCCAGCCCCTCCCCAGCATCTGCCAGGGGGTCCTGCACTGGGCCGACTTCTGGGGAAAGCAGCTCATTATTCTAGATGGAGCAGGAGACAGAACCATCCTTAGCCCTGGAAATGTCCAATTTCTACTTATTTGGAATTGAGGAGAGGCTTGGGGGTTGGGTAGGAACTCTGAGAAGGAAGTAGGGGCAGAGCCCCAGAGGCGATGGAACATGGCAGTGGGGAGATCTGTCCAGAGAGGTCATATTCCAGGGGGGCAGAGACCTAGGGCTGGAGAGACCCTCCCCCGCCTAAGGAGGCAGGGTCCGGCCACACTGACCATGCTTCCCCGGCGGCTGCTGCCCCGGCTCCCGGTGCCCGTGCTGGCCCTGTGGCAGAGGGCATCAAAGCCCAGGATCCCACCAACACCATCTCCAATCAGCACCACCTGATTGGAGAGAAGGCGGCGCCATCAGCAGGGACTGCCAGGGGCACAGGCGGATGGAGGGCTCCAGGGGCAAGATCCCAGGGACATCCCTGACTCCTGACCTGCCCGCAGAAGCCAGCGCCCTCGGATGAGCGCAGGAAAGCAGCGTAGGCCTGATTAGTGCGGGTGATGACAGTGGCCACGGCACCCTGGTATCGGGAGGAAGAGGTGGCCAGCAGTGGCAGGGCAGCTAGTGGAATGTGGTCCTGGGAGCGGGACAGGCTGTCGCCATCATGGCTGTAGGGGCTCAGGCTGTGGGAGGAGGGAATGTAGTGGGTGGGTGGAGGCCTCCTGCCCCTCCACTGCTCCACCAAGTCCCCTGCTGGCAAGTCCTAGCACCGTGGGGCCTTCGTGGGAGCATTAGCCCCCAAGGGGCCTTTGTGATAAAGCCATTGAGTGGAAACTGAGGTCCAGCTGGGTGGGTGACTGGCCCAGGGATCTGGTTTCCAGGCTCTTCCCCCTCTGCCCACAAGGCCTCTCTGATCCTAGGAGCTCCCCGGTGGTTGTTCAGACCTTGGGGACCCTGTGTGTACCCTGCCCTTCCACCCCTGACCAGTACTTGGAGACCAGGGCATAGGCAGCGGCACAGACGGGTGGACAGGGCACCAGGCGCAGAGCCACATGGCCCAGGGCCTCAGGGAAGTGGATGCGGGTGACAGCCTCGAAGGCCAGAGTCAGCGTCTGCACGTCTGCCTGCTTGGAGTTGGCATCTCCGGGGCCCGAGTCCAGGATGTTGCCGCTGTGCAGGATGAGGAAGAGGGCATGCACTGCACATGCCTCAGCCCCCAGCTCCCCAGCTCCATCTCGGCCCTGCAGGCACAATGGGGCGTCAGGGGCATCAGTGTGGTGGCCTGGCTGGTGTGGGGGCACAACTGCAACATGGGGTGGCCAACCGTACTCACCTCTGAGTCCCTGGGTGCTCGGGCCCCATCCCCAATGTCTTTGGTGGCCTCAGTTCCAGGGTCTGTAGGACAGGGGAAGCCAGTGGAGATGGAGAGGGATGTGGAGAGCTCCTCATATGGCACCTCAGGTACACCTGTTCTGTTGTCTGCCTGAGCACCCTCCCCACTCCGTCTCCCTCTGACCCTCTCTTCTCACCCTGCTCTCCTAGGTCATTTCATGTTTCTGGGCCTTTGCACATGCCGGTCCTGCTGCTATAAGATGCCTCTCCCCACAATGTCTGTTTGCCTGGAAAATTCCTTCTAATCCTGCCCTGTCCAATATGGTAGCTATTAGCTACATGCACCTATTTAAATTGAAATGAATTAAAAAAGAATACAAAATTCGGCTCCTTAGTTATACTAGCCACATTCCAAGTGCTTGATAGCCACATGTGGCTGGAACATTTTCATCAGCACAGAAAGTTCTGTTGGTCTAATCCTTCAAAATCCAGCTTAGGTGCCACCTCCTACTTTTTGCACTATGTCTGAATCTTGAATGAACTCCAACCATCCACCCCTTCTGTATTCATTATTCATTTCTGTATTTAATGAGCCCTCCTCTCTGGATCGACATTACCTTAGAAGGCCATTAAGAATAGGACTGAGTTGACTTCCAAGTCCCCACTGCATATAAGATGCTGGTGACCAGCAACCTGATGCAAGATCTTTACCTGGCGCCCCCTCAGCCTCTATGGGGGAGGCAAAGGCATCAATGAAGTCATTGGAGTTCCACTTGGTCATCTCCTTGGGGAAGACCTCGTCACTGTCTGAGAAGCCTTCTAAAGGGACAATGGGTTGTGTCGTGGGGTGGTAGGAGCTGCTTAGGGACACCCCCACCCCCAATAGGGGTGTGGTGCTGACCGTGGGCATCAAAGAACTCCTCCTCGGAGCTGTTCTCAGAGTCCCGGGCAATGTTCTGCATGCGCCATTCAGACAAGCTCTGGGGAGACACACCCCCTGGAGGGCCATGTCCACCTCAGCCTCAGAGTCCAGACTGAGGGGGGCTCCCTCCCACCTCTGGGCTCCAGCCTCACCTCCATGCTGGGATGAGTAGGAGGAACGGGAAGATGAAGACCACTGCTTGCCAAAGCTGGCATCAGGTGAGGCGTCAGGGTGAGAGGGGGCCTCGGGCCCCTCAGGGGTGCCAACATGGCTGGCTCCAGCCCGGGCCTCAGTGCTTGGTTTCCCAGGGGGGTGGGCCTCGGGCCCCTCACTGCCTGTGCTGCACTTGGCCATGCGCTGTGCCAGCATGCGGGCAGTCTCTTCCTCCAGTGCTCGGATGTCAGCCATGCTCAGCTCTGTCCACTCATCCTGCCAGCACCAGGCCTGGCGGTGGGCCCGCAGCATCACCCGACGCAGACCTGTAGGAGCTCAAGCATCAGAATTATGCCCCCACCCCAGCCAGAATTCCCCTGCAACCACATGCTCAGACTTCCAGTTTGGGTAATGGCTCTCCTGGGCACACCACCCACCCAGAGCCACAAAGTAGGGCAGGGCAAGTGCCACCCAGGAGATGGGAGTGGAAACTGGGGCATTTGTCTTCCAGCCCCACCTCCCTCCCTACCCAGTTCCTCTTCTATCCCTCTGGACAAGCCAGCTCTGAGCACTGACACCTCCTGGCCCCCCCCACACCCCGGGAAGCTGGGAGCAATGCTTGTTCTTGCTCTCTTTCAGCTGTCTTCCTACTGACTTCTTCAGAGGAATTAATAGTTAAGGCATTAACAGTTAATGAAGTTGTCGGTGGTTAAGGAAGGTGTTAATGGTTAATGGAAGTGCTGGCACTTAACACTGTGGCAAAAGATGATACCCATTCTGGGATATTTTCATCTTAAGCAGAGGAATAAAGTTACAAACGTCAATATCTAGGAAATAAAATAATGTTGGTTGAATTATAAGCTCTGAAAGGAAACATATCAGAATCTTAATCGCAGTTATATGTGGGTAACTTTCATTTTCATATTTGCATGTTTTGGTATTTTTCCAAATGCAAAACAACGAGCTTATATCCCATCCAGGAGTCATTTTTCCTACTTGTGGGTGGCCCATCCTCAGACTTGGGAGGTAGGGCGCAGGGCTGAGCTGCAGGAGCTGTGGGGTTAAGTTCATGGGGGCATGAAACAGCATACCAGGGCCAAAGGATGGGACCCCAGGAACTGGGAGTAGGAGAGACCCAGGGGGATGACATCAGAGCCACAGTCTTAGCCTGAACTCCTTAACACGTTGCTGATTAGAGCTGGTGACCATCCTGAGAGTCTCTAGGATGAGACTTCACTCACAGAATATTAATTAGCATCTTAATAGATGAAAAGCAGCACCTCTGAATGGCAGCATCAGCATGGACCTCAGAAACCATGTTGCCAGCCTCCTGCTCTCCTGACTCTTAGAAGGCTAGGCTTCCCTGAGCCCCCTCCAGGCTGTGCTGCTGCCCTTTGCCTCAGTGCTCACAGCATCAGATGGAAATGGTAGCTTTATGCTGCCCGTCACCAGTAGACTGGGAGCCTCCCTGGCTCAAACATGGGCTAGGTGCATTCTGGGTAAATGAAACCTCCCAGAGCTGGGAACTCACCGACATCGTGGATGAACTGCTCAATCTTGGCCTGCATGCCCCAGTAGCGGAACTCAACCTTGCACAACTTATAGGCACACATGAGGGGCCCCGTCTGGGCTGCTGTGCGTGCCCAGTCATCAGCTAGGGGCCCTCGGCCTGTCTTGGCAGAGCGGTACAGCCTGGGGTCCTCTTCTGCCTTGTATTCGCCTGGGGCCACTGCATCCCGCACAATGTCGATGGTGTCTGGGGGGTTCCAGCAGCACTATGCAACACCAGCTCCCTCCAGCCCCAGCCACCCCCTTCCCATTTTGGGATTGGGAGGGTAGCCTTTCACAGAGAGGAGGCTGAGGCCCAGAGAGAGCCTGGGACATGACAGAGACTGCCCATTGAGATGGCAGGTGGCCTGAGAGTGGCCTCAGGGTCCCCTCCCTGGCTCCAGCCCTTACCCAGGATGCGCTGTCTCCTCTCAGCCCCAGTCAGGTTGAAGATGTTTGGCTGCTGTCCTCCATCAGGGAGGTAATAGGTCTCAATTTCAATGGAAAACTTCTCCACAAAGGGGCAGGTGTACCTGGGCAGAGGGCAGGGGCAAGGGTCACTACTGGGCACACCAGGACTGTTTCTCTAGGTGTTCCAGGCCCACCCCACCCACTCACCGGGTTCGGGTGTACGGATAAGCATTCCAGGATTCCTCCTCCACCTGCAGGGCGGCCTTGGGCAGCAGTGCCCGGAACCAGCCTGGGATGTGGGAGCCCACGTGGTACACCTTGTGTGTGTACTGCCCGCTGCCGCCAGGCCCATCCGTGTAGGGCCGGTTGGCCAGGATCTCCACGCCGCTGCCCTCACCGCTCGACTCCTCCCGGCTCTTTTTCTGCAGCCCAGGGCAGAGCAGACTGGGCGGCTCAGCCCCAGCTCAGCTCCTGGGGTCCTCAGCTGGGTCTGGCCCCTGCACAGCTCTGTAGCCCTAGTCCCAGCCTTTCCAAACCCCCTGAAACCTGACCCTGGTTCCCTGCAGCTCCCTGGATTCAGGATCACAGCTGCTGTCCAGTCCCCTGCTGGGTTCTGCAACTCAGCACTCATTCAAGTATTTATCGCCTACTCTATTCCAGGCATTGTTTGAAATGATCTTAATTGGGATCTGTTGGTGAACGAAAGAAAGATTCCAGCCTGCCCTTGTGGAGCTTATGTTCTAGTGCAGGGTAGACAAGTAACAGAAAAAGAGTCAACTATCTGGTATGTTAGGTGATAAGTGTTATGAGAAAAGAAAGTGTACATTAAGGTAAGGGGCATCAAGTTGGCGATTGCAATTTTGATAGGACAGTCAGGGAAGGCTTCGTTAAAAAGATAACCTGACTGTGATGTGAACATGACTTGAATGGAGGAGGAGGCACCGAAAGGTTGTGCTGTGGGGGCCTCTCCGAGGGCCTGACCCTGGTCCCCTCCTTCCCTGGGCCCCCAATAGCAGCCCCTGTCACACCGCTCATAGTTTGAGAGCACTTGGATCCTGCCCTTGTGTAACGCTGGGACCTGAACATGTCCACTCCACCCTGTGAGGCCGGATACTGGCCCTCTAGCCTCCTCAGACTCTGTGCCTGCATTTCTGGGGAACACACCTGGAGCAGGCCTCCATGAGGCCCCGCACCAGCTTCTCTGAGAGCCCACCCTGGCTCATTTTTCTCACAGCCCAAGCCCAGACTCCAACCTCACCTTCTGGGGTACCTGCCTGCCCCACTCTGTCAGTTTTGGAGGCTGATCCTCATCCTATTTCCCTGACTACCTGAGGTTGCCAGAATTCTGCACCCTTTGTGGACCCCCTCTCAGTCTTCTCTGCCAACCAGAACCCCTCCTCACTCCTTGCCTCTCACTCTCACCTCCTCTGATGCTCCTTTCCCTGCCCCTACAGGATTACAGATTCTGGAGGATTAAAGGAGACCAGATGTGGGCTGAGCGTCCAGCAGGGACTGGGCACTTAAGGGGTGGGGAAGCACCACCAGGCCCTTTTGCCTCCTTTCTCATAGCCCCTACCCCCGCCCCCACCCCCGCATCCGAAGGGGGACCTTTCTCTCCTTTAGCCTCTGAGCCCTTCCAAGACCTGGAACAGGGGCTTGGGGGGGGGACGGGACAGGACGTTGAGCTGGGCCCAGATGCTTGTCCCAGGTGTGGCTTGTGCGCTCCAGCCCTTACTCCATAATGAAGTATGGCCCCCCATGGTCCCCGGCTTCCCACTGCCCTCACCTGGATCATGTAGAGCTGGGCCACCTGGTACTCGTCCAAGCTCATGGGCAGCAGAATGTGGTACTCCTTGATGAGCATCCTGAAGGCTCTCGGCCGGCCGCGCGCAGCCTCTGCTCAGCCTAGCGCAGGGCACCGCGCGACAGTCAGTGCGGGGCGGCGGCGCGCGGCCGCGAGCTCGGCGTGCAGGCCAAGGAGCTCGGGCCGCGAGACCCCATTCCCGGGCCGCCACGGGGGAGGCAGAGGCGAGCCCAGCGCTGCCGCCAGCGCCGCCGGGGGCCGGGAGCCGCAGCAAGGCTGAGCGCTGACCTCTTTCCTCGTACCCCCACCCCCCGCCCGTCGCCGTGGCAACCGCTCGCTGACGCACGCCCCCCAGAGCTGCAGATTCGGGCCGGCTGGCCAGCCTCGCCACATCGGCAGCGGCCGCGTCCTAAGCCCCCTGGAAACAGCATCCTTTGGGGACCCATCCCCAGAAGCTCCCTGACCCCTCCTTGCGGGCCCGCTTTCCACAACCGGCCCCTCGGGGCTCGCCCCCTGCATCCGCTTCCCCCGTGGCCCTCACTCCTGGACATCCACACAGAACCTCGTCCGCCGAGTGTCTCTCCGCGGAACAGTCCCGTGCACCCCTCCTCTTAGCACCTGTCTGTGTTCCCCACCCCCCGAACCCGAACATACCTCCCAGGACCGGATAACCAACCCCTCCGGCCCCAAGACCTGCCTTCCCCGCCCTGGCCGGCAGCCCTAACCTCGACTTCCTCTTCCCCAGCATCCTTCCCAGACCCCGGCACTTGTCTATGCAGCCATGCCACCATCCTTCCCGGGGGTTGACCCCTCTTCGGGCTGAGGCAAGAGTGGCTCCACTTGATATATTCCACGGGCCCTCGCTTGGGAGACCCACCTGGCTCACCTGCGCCCCGGTTCCGCTGCAGGCACCCCTCCCACCCCCACCTCGCACCCAGCGAGCAAGCGAGAGGCCCGGTGTCCCCACTTCCCTCTGCTCCCCAGAGTCCCAGTCCCCAGCCGTGCTCTTAGCCCTTCCGCCGGCGTCCCGGCTCACCTCTAATTTAGGGTAGGCGCCCCTCACCCTGTACGGGCCAGGGCGGACGGGCCGTGAGTCGGAGCCATGAGCGCCCCCAGCCCTGGCCTCGGGTTCCAGCAGAGGCCGGACCCTCTGGAGGCGCAGCGCGGGCCCATGGCTCCGACCTTCCTTAACGCCCGCCCGCCGGCGCCCCTGCCGTCCCTCCCGCCGCCCGTCGCGTCACTGCGGCCGCCCCGCCCCCTTCCTGGGCCCAACTGGCTCTCCCCACCCCGGCGGGGTCCCTTCAGCCCCGCCCGTGGCGGGGAGGACGGCCCCTGCCTTCCTTCCCTAATGCAGCAGAGGAAGAGGCCGGCCTGCAAAAGCCAGCGCTTTTGTACTCCCTCCGGGCTTTTTGGGATCCCCAAAGCACTCTAGGTTCCTATCTCCACCGTGCCCTTCTGTGTGCTATAGAAGTAGGGTAGAGCTCATCCCCTTCCTCCCCAACCCCTCCAACCTGGGACCCACTGTAGTGGAAATCCTCCCCCAGACCCCAAGACTGGCCAGAAGTTGATCTCTGACTTGCCTCTACCTAGGGGGTGGGGTTCCAGCACCCCATGCCTCTAGGATCATTCAGCCACACACCTCGGCACAAGCCTGCAGGCACTCCGAATCATGGGGCTAGCCCCCATATGGGGGTCCCATGCCTTCCCCACCTATCCTTCCGGGTCCACAAATCTGACCAACCAACCACCCTGGGCAAAGGCTGAGACACGGGAGGGCTGGGTTCATGGGGCCACACCCAGTCAGCTACAAGGCGCTAAAACCGGAGGGCAGCCGTGAGCTGGGTCTCTCCCCTTGGCTCTGCATCCTAGGTGCTGGCGGGAAGGAAGCTGTGGCCCCTCTCCTCTGAGTCAGAGATGGGGTGTATTCAGTCTCTCAAAGCCGATTCGGAGTTTAGGATGTTAGGGCATAGAGGCACATGAGGGCATTAAGTGAACTGGCATTTCTACCCTGCCAAGCACCACTGCCAATCCAAAGAACCATCTAGGTCCTGCTGGGGACTGTGCCCTCCAGCTGTGGAGGCAGCCAAGGCCCTGCGCTGCCCCCTCGTGGCACCAAATGAAGGAGGGCAAGGCTTTCACCTACTGGAGTTCAACCGTTTCCCCTACTAAGAGGTGGAAAGGCTAAGGGCCACAAAAGGGCAGGCTCCCACCCAAGGTTAAGGTACAGCAGAGGCAAGACCAAGCCAGGCTCAGTCGCCCCTCCCCCTCCCTGAGTCTCCTCTGCTTCTTTCTTCCTGGCCGATCTGGGATTAGCAGAAATACCAGTTCAGAAAGACTAACGCCTGAGAGAACAACTCCAAATTATCTTTTATTTATACAAAAATGGCATATTTAGCAAAAGACACACAGAGAAGAGTCGCTATGGCCCAGAAGACAAGGCAGGGAGGTGACAGGCCTTCCAAGGCCCTGTTGGGGTACAAGGAGGTCTTGGAAAAAGTGATGAGAAATCCTGGGTTAGTGCTGAGTGGTGGGACCACAGAAGAGAGAAAGCTCCAGTTGGATCAACACTGTTGGCAGGTCATGGGTGGGACTCATAGTGACCTCACTGCTAACTCTTGCAGGGGTCCCAGTGCTGCCGACTGGAGTGAGAGTCGCCCCCTGGTTCTTGGAGGGCACCCACCAAGGGACACAGGACAGGAAGCCCAGGACAGGAAGTGCAACTTGGGGTGAAGGCCAGGGAGAAGCGGGTGTTCTGCAGTGGCCGGGAAAGGTCCAGACGCCGAGGCGGAGGCACGTCCTGTTACGTGCGGGCGTTCCGCTCTGTCTCTGCCAGGCACTCTCTGACTAGGGCCCGGGCATGGATGATGCCTGGGGTGGGGATGAGGGCAAGGGTGGAGAAGTAACATACAGGGTTTCAGCAACCGTCCACCGTCCCACTCCCATCCTCCAGAAGACCCCGCCCTTCCCGCCCCCTTTCTTTCCAGTAATCATAATGAGGGGCTGATTGAGATTAGAGGTTTGGCTAATCCTTAAATTTGCCGTTGAAATACAACTTCTCTGATCCTTCCCTGTAAACTCACTCAATTTCAATTCAATTTGAAAAGCCTCTCTGGGTAGTGATACTTGCCCAAGTTTAGGCTTGGCTCAGGTGGCCTCCAGATGTCCTTCCTTCCCTAATGAGGGATTGTCCAGTGTTAAGTCTCCTGGTCAGGGTCTGGACCTGACCTCACTTACCTCTCTTCAGGCGTTCCATGGCGCTCTTGCTGCCAGCATAGGTGGGCCGGATCTCTTTGCCCATTTCCTCTATGACCGACAGCAGGTCCGTGTAGGTGCTCTGGGAGCCCTGGGCCCCGGGTGGCTTCATTGCCTATGTCAAAAGAGAACAGGACAGTGAGCTCAGGCCCCGAGAGGGCCTCCAGTACCCATCTACAGGAAATAGCTCGGCCCCACTCACCTGCACATAACCCATGGAGGGCGGTCCAAAGTCGTTAAAGAGTGGTCTGAAAGGGGCGGCGGCTCCCGGTACGGAGCCCGACGGCGATGGGACACTTCCGGCTGCAACATGCCGAGTAAGAAGTCAGCGCGGGTCTGGGACGCCTCCTCCCAAAGTTCCAAGCCCCTAACCGGATTCGCTCGATTCCCTCCAAGGGATGCTTCATTCCAGGTTGCTCAACTTCAAAGACAAACCCCTCCCCCTGAGCTCCACCAACAAGCCCTTACGTGACCACGCCCACTTCACAGGACTGCAAACTGAGGCTCAGCGAGGTAGGCAGCAGGCCCAGTATGGCAGAACTCAGGCCGTCTTCTCTTCCAGACCTCGACCGCCTGGGCAGACGAGCAGGGGTGGAGGTGGATCCTCACCTGTAGGGACCGGGGTGCCAGGCCCAGGGGTGCTAGAGCCGGGAGTGCTGCTGGGGGCGGGGGCGATAGGTTTGTAGGACATCCCCAACTCCTGGGTGCGGCGGACGCCGGCCGGCAGCTCCTCCGGGGTTGGCTGCTTGGCCGCTCAGCCGCGCTCTGATTGGCAAACCGGCTGCACGCCCCTGGTAAATAGAGCTCAGGCCGGAAGGGCGGGCGAGCACGACGGCTCTCTCACTCTTGATTGGTAGATGAAGATGTCACTCGAGCTTCCAACAGGTCGCAACCGTTGTTGATTGGTCACCGCCTTCCGGACCTCGCACCTGTCTGCTCCGGATTGGGCGGTGACCGACACCCTCCACAATTGGCGAGTTCGCGGCTCGGGCCCGCGCGCTCTCAATCCGATTAGTCCCAAGGCTCGAGAGGCGGAGTCTCAGCAGCCCGAACCTACGTCTGGTCCGCTGCGGTTCGCGCTGAATGGGGTCTTCCCGGGCTCAGACACCGCCCTCACACCTCGCTCGCGCTGCTTCACACGTCAGTCTTTCGCCACCCAGCCTCGGTCCAGCCGGGGCTGCTTTCGCTCCCACCACTGCCGAGCGCGCCTTTCCTCTACTCTGGTGCTGTAGGACGCAGGGGTTTGACGTTTGGAGCCCGGCGCCCCACACCCGCGCTTTTACGTCACCTTTCACCGGTTCAACACCCTTCCCCGACCTGCGCATGCGCGCTCCTAAAGCCTTAGTTTGTTCACATGGCAACAGGTTTCTGGCAAATGCTACCACAGGTCTTCTCCTTCCCCACTGCTTGGTCCTTGTGTCTAAGCAGGTGTTAGGTCCAAGGGCGACCTCAAAGGCCCCTCAACCTGCCCCAAAGGCCCCACGCCTGTGCCTCATAATGACAATAGGAACAGCCAGCCTTCGTTGAATACTTACTGAATGCCGGCCCGGTACCAAACAGATCGTGGACAAGAGCGCTGACTGGAGTCAGACTGACGGTTCCTTTCTCACACCACCCCCGCTAGCGATGTTCCTTTGGACAAGTTACCTCGATGTGCCTCAGTTTCCCTATCTGTAAAATGGGGATTCTAATAATAACATATGATTGCTGTGAGAACCAAATAAATATTCACAAAGTGATCATTGTTTCATTCTCTTCTTTCCTATTTCTTCACCCAGTCTCCTCTCCACAAATCTCATTCCTCACAACCCTAGATCTTAGACTCTCCTCCAAACACTAACCTTTTCTCCCAGGCTACTTTTCCCCAAAACCTCTCAGGCCTTGTGTACCCTTCATGCCCCGAGGCATGCAGATTTTCCTTATCCCCAGAACATTCATTCATTTATCTGACAAACATTTTCTGACTACATCCTCCATCCCGGGCCTTGTGCTGGACACTGATGATATGGAAATGAACTAGCGATGGCCTCTGTCCTCAAGGAGTTACTAGTCTCAGGGAGAGACAGACAGCACACACAGTACAGTAAGACAATGTGGAGACTGGGACAAATGCACTGGAACTTAGAGGAAGGGGACTGCCAGTGACACCATACAAATCTTCCCAGAGGGTGAATGGACAAATTGTGATATAAATATAATGGACTATTATTTAGCAATAAAAGGAAATCACCTATTTAGCCATGAAGAGACACAGGTAGACATATCACAAAATGAAAGAAGCCAGTGTGAAAGAGCCACATACTGTATGATTCAAGTTGTATAACATTCTGGAAAAGGCATGCTTATACAGAAGGTAAACAAATTACCGATTACCAAGGGTGGTAAGGAACAGAACTGAATAGCTGAAGCATAGGGGATTTTTTTTTTTAGGGTAGTGAAACTATTCTATATGATACTGTAATGGTAAATACAAGACATTAAGCATTTGTCAAAGAATAAACTTTAACGTATGCAAATTTAAAAAGTCATTTAGGAGTTGGGGGGGTGTCCCTGGATGGAATGCAGACTATTATATGACATAAAAATCTAGCTCTGTTACACATGTATGAAACAGCCTCACTGAGGAAGGTGGAGGAATAAGGTGTTAATCTGGAATGAGTGGAGTCTAAGAATGGAGGCAAAAGGAACTTCACATATGCACTGTGCTCTCATTGATGAGGTGGTTTCCCATGGAGTATGGGTTAAAATTTTTGAAACCATTACATATATACACTGGAATTGAAAAGTAAGTAAATGTGGGGTATGCGATTTCTCACTGCTGGGGTGAGAAGTTATAAGGAAGCAAAGGGTGGAGGCTGGAATGATCCACATGGTAATGGATTAGAGTTTGGAGAGACATCAATGTGAACTCATGTTTAGCTTAATGTAGATACGGGAGGTTACATACAGAAATATTTTTACAGGTTAGTATATATACATGTCTCCTCACTCTACCAGCTGAGGGGTCCTAGAAGCAACCTAGCACCCAGAGCTTGGTTTCTAATATTTTTCTCCAATAAAATGAACCAACTCTCTTGGAAAATGGCTGATTCTCAGACTGGGGCAAGAAATATACAAGATGATCTTGGACATCTTGTAGTGCCAGAAAGTAAGAAAATGCTAAAGAAACAACAACAAAACAAACAAACAAAAAGTCCACCAATCCCAAACCCCCCAAAAGAGCACCCCATAGCCAAAGCTGGAGCAATTTGAACAACAAAATAAAATAGTATTGGATTATAACTTGTATAAAATATATATCTATGGGCCCATACTGATAGAAATAACTGATTGAATAAGTAAATAAATAGGAGAGAGGAGACAAATTTCCTGTACTGAAGAATTCCAAGTAATTTATGTAGATGACTTAATGAGGTGGATTATAATCCGCCACCCCGTAAGTGTTGGCTGTGCATAACGACTGTCACAGAAGAAAGAAGAGCAACTTTGCAGTACAGAAACCTGACAAACACTGCCTCAAGCCAGGTGATCAAGGTCAACATAGCAGTGGTGTCATGTTGATAGTATGCACCTTATATGATGGGATGAGAGCGGCACTTTCCCTCTGTGATCATCCTCCCTCAAACCTGTAGCCCTAGACTAATCATGAGAAAAAACACCAGACAAATCCCAATTTAGGAACATTCTATAAAATACCTAATCAGTCCTCCTCAGGGGTTAAAGATAGTTACAAAGCAAGAAAAATCTGAAAAATCATCAGAAATAAGAGGAGCCTAAAGAAATGTGATGCCTACCGCCATGTGCTGTCCTGGGGGGCTTTCTGGAACAGAAAAAGGACAGTCAGGGAAAAACTGATAAAATATGCATACAATTCAGTTAATAATACATTTAGTTAATGTATCAGCCTTTGTTCCCTAACTGTGAGAATTGTACCATTCTAATGTAAGATGTTTAATAGAGTGTAATGGTTAATTTTCTGTGTCAAGTTGACTGGGCCTCGGGGTGCCCAGACATTTGGTCAAACATTATTCTCAGTGTGTCTGTGAGAGTGTTTCTGGGTAGGATAACATCCACTGAATTGGTGGACTAATTAAGGCAGATCGTCCTTTCCAGTGCGGGCAGGCTTCATCCAATCAGTTGAAGACCTGAATGGAACAAAAGGCTAAGAGGGAACTTGGCTGGCCTGACTGGTGAGCTGGAATATCGGTCTTCTGGCCTCATACAGGAGCTCTCGCCATTGACCTTCCCGGTTCTCAGGCCTTCAGGCTCAGGCTGGAACTACACCACCAGCTCTCCTGGTGGCCAGCTTGCCGACTGCAGACCTGTGACTGCTCTGTGCCCCACGATCACCTGAGCCAGTTCCTTACCCTAAATATCTTTACACACACACACACACACACACACACACACACACACACTCAGTCGGAGAGCAGCCTCAACTAACACATAGGAGAAGCTGGGTGTAGGGTACACAGGAACTCTGTGTACTGTCTTTGAAATAATTCTGTAAACCTAGAACTGTTCTAAAGTAAAATAAGTGGATGTAATATTTTGATCTGGGGATGGTTACCTGGGTGCATACACATATAAAAATTCATTGAGCTGCACACTTAATATTTATACACCTTAATGAATATATGTTATACTATTTAAAGTGAACTTAATATAAAAATCTGAATTTACAGTTTCTCTTGGAAAAGCAGATCCTGTAGTTCTGGCCTGCTCCAACTGACAACAGTTGATGGACCTGGGGGACAGGTGCCCCTTCAGGTGGGGAAGGGGCTCTTGACTCAGCAGTTTCCCCCTGCCCACTGTTCCCTTCTGGCCCTGGTCCCAGCTCCAGCTGTTGTCTGTTGGGAAATTTGGGCCAGTAGCCTTTTTAGGGTGGCAGGGCATGCATGAGATTTTGGGGAGCTGTGGGCACTTGTGGTGTCAGCAGATATACTGCAGCCAGTGAAGACCTTCCGCACAACTGCCCCACCATGAAACCTGCCAGGCTGGGGGCCGGGGGCAGTGGGAGGCTGGCCCTGAGCAGGCTTCCGGTTTTCCCCTGGCACAGGTCCATCACTACCGCCAGGGCAGACGGGCAGACATTTGAGGTAGCAATGCCATCTGTGCCATCCAGTGGAGGGAGGGCCATGGCTCCCAAGAGAAGCTGCTCCTCTTTCCAGGCCTGCCAAATCACCTAACTGAGGATTAAGGATTAATCGGGATCTGCCAGGCAAGTGATGCTGGAGCTGCAGCCAGCCCTAGCACCTTGGTGTCCAGGCTCCAGGCTGCGCAAGGCACTGTGGCTCCTGCCTGCTCTGTCCCAAGGCCTTCTTGTTGGCAGCAGTGATGGTGAGCACGCAGCACCGATGCTGAGAGCTCCCATCCCTTCTTGACTAGGAGGTCAGGGTTCATCCTCCTGCCCAGTGGGCTGGAACAGTGGCTGATCAGGCAGTGCAGACCAGGCCTCTGCTGTAGCTAGAAGAGGCTGAGGCCCGTCCTGGGTCCCCTCTGACCTTGAGACACCTTCTCTTGTTGGCACTGTGATTTTAGAGTCTCTGGGCCTGGGTGCAAGTCCCACTTCTGCTGATCCTAACTGTGTGTGATTCTGCGCCAGCCCCTCGTCCTCCTGGAATTTTCTGGAGCGAGGCAAAGGGACTGCATGGGCAATGGGGGTCATGGGGGATCATGGCCAGCTCATGAACTGTGTGACAAAATGTAAAATTTTAGAAAGAATATTCTGGAGCACATGTGACATGGATGGGAGAGGAGCAATGGTGGGGGTGGGGAGGAGCTGTATGAGCTCTAGCGAGTTGCTTAGTCTTGACTTCTCAGTTTTCTCAATCTGTAAAGTGGGTCTTTGATGACCATGGCAAGGTTGCAATGAGGAGGTGTGGCACTGGGTCTCCCAGGAAGAGATGAGCCAGACACCGGGACGAGTTAGGAATGCAGGAATGAAACAGGCCTTGGGAGCGGGAAGAGGAAGAGCCTCCGACCCAAGGGCAACCTGACCACACCCCACTACCTAAAGGGGGCCACCTATGAGAGGAGCCTCGAGTTAGGCAGAAATGGGCACATCCCAGCCGTGCTGTGCTCAGTCAGTGGTCAGTAGCTCCTGGATGTATCCTGAAGGGACCGACAGTCAGAGCCTGTCAGCCGGGCAAGGTCTTTCCTGGGGAGATCTGAGCAGCATCTGCCCAGAGTCAGTGAGATGGGGCCTGGGAGAAGCCCTTGTGCCCTTGCTCCACACCCTGATGCCCTCCTGGGTCTGGCAGGCATCATTCACAGGATGAGTGGCCAACACACACCCCGGCTCTGGGAGAAGCAAGTTGGGTTCTTATCCAGGGATATTTCCTGACACTTGCTCTGGGCTGGACCCAGGATCTAAAGAGGGCCCCTGCTCACCTGGAGTTCACAATCGAGGGGGCTGTGGCCCAGGACTTAACTTTTGGCAGTCAAATACTGGGCCTTCCAGGATGAACAAGCGAGGTGAAAGCCGTCTACCTAGGCTCAACGATCCTTTATTATGAGAGAGACGGATTTGGGCAAGGGGACTCGGTGGAGGGGCAGGAGTGGGGTGAGGGCATAGCACACTGGGGCGGAGGCTTCCACCTGGAGGCCGGGGCATTCCAGGAACACACTGGCAGGCAGCGGCTGTGGTTCTGAGTCCTGGGCTGCCTCCGGCGTCCGTGCAGGCTCAGCGGGACATCATTCGCACAAACTCTGCTAAGACAAAGCCATGATTTCGGGTCTGCTCTCTGGACCCCATTAAGGGTGAGACCAGAATAGGGGCCTTGAGGTAGGAGGGAGTGCAGTCAAGGGATAGGCCTGCAGGGGGTCCTCTGGATCTGATAGGGAATGGGCTGCTAGGCTGGGAAGAGGGGTTTTGTTTTATGGACAAGAAAATCTTGTAACAGAACCTGTTTTCCTCTTTTTTTTGGCCACTAGGAAGCTCGGGAGCAATGTTGAGGCCTACTTTGGAGAATTTCTACATGCCTATTTTCCTGGACTCCCTGTTGTTACTTCACCCTTGTTTCCCCTCTGTGGGACTGCAGTTAGGGGAAGGGCTGGGCTCTGGTCAGGCTGCCTGGATTCGAATCTTGGCTCCACCCACTTCTGTTGCCAAGCAGCCACACTTCCTAAGAACTGACTTTCTCCTCCTGCTTCTGGGGGTAACAATAGTTCCTTCCTCCTGGATTCTGGTGGTGATGAGCTGGGGGAGGACACAGGCGAAGCCCAGGGCCAGAGCTGATGCTCCCTTTCCCGTCTCTCTATCTGTTAAAATCCTGCCAGGGTGTGTGGTGCTGACCACGGTGGGTGGTGGGCAGTACCTTCAAAGTCGACCAGGCCATCTCCATTGAGGTCAATGTCGTGGAGGATTTCATCCACCTCCCGCTGGCTGAGGCGCTCCCCCAGCAGGGCCTTGAGGGCTGCCCGGAGCTCACCCAAGCTGATGCAGCCATCCCCATTGGTGTCAAACTGTAGCGGCATGGATCATGGCATGGGGTCACTGACCAAATCATTCACTCAGCTCAGCGTCCCCTCACAGCAGCCCCATGGGCACCCCCCTGCCTTCCAGCCGCAGTGACCACACCTCCCGGAAGGCGTCCCGCAGCTCCCTGATGCCAATCATGTCTGCTGTCTCTGCCAGCAGCTTGGGGCCCATCAGCTCCACAAAGTCTTCAAAGTCCACCTTCCCGCCACCTGGGGACCATGCCATTGGAGACACGGGGCCACCTGAGATGAGACCCCTGCCCAGCCCTCCTATGCCCTCTGCCCTCCCTTCTGGCCTGTGTCCCTGTGCTCCTGGCCTCTCCCCTGCCCCACGAAATGGGCCCTTCCCTCCTCTAGGCCCAACAGGCTGGTCATCCGTGTTTCCTGATGGCTTCCTTCATTTTCCTGATGAGTTCAACTGGGTCCAATCCTGGGTCAACTGGCTCCAGTGACCTGGCTGTGTGGCCTTAGACAAGTCATTTAACCTTTCTGAGACTCAGTTTCCTCATCTAAAAAATGGGGATAATGGCCCTTGTCCCACCTACCTCCTAGGGGGTGGTAAAATTCTCTGGAGAAGAACTTGCATTGAGAATGACCAAGGTGCTGGGCTCTGGCTCTGGAAGCCAACCTGTGCAGGCACCTCTGTTCTCCAGGATGCCCAGCTGTCCTGCTGTGGCCATGACCTCTGGATAACAGGGGGTGGGGCAGGTTGAGGCACATACTGATTTGCTGTGAAATCTCGATGAGCTCCATCTCAGTGGGCATGTAGCCCAGTGTCCGCATGCAGGCTCCCAGCTCCCGGTAGCCGATGTAGCCATCCCGGTCTCGGTCAAACTCCTGGAAGGCAGCCTGCAGCTCTGCCAGGCAGGGTGGAGTCAGTCCTTTCCCCACATCCCCTCAGAGCCTAGCCTGGGCCAGCCCACCCTTCTCCCTTTGGGCCAATCATGCCTTCTAAACATCAGCTTCTCTTTACTGCCTCAGGGCCTTTGCACATGCTATTCATGCATTCTTTCAGCAAATACTGAAGGAGCATCTGCTATGTGCCAGGCTGTTTTAGGTAGTGGGAATATAGTAGGGAAGGAAAGAAGTAAAGAAAGAAAAAGGAGGGAGGGAGGCAGGGAGGCAGGGAGGAGGAGAGAGAAACAAATCCTTGGGATCAAGGAGCTCGTGGAGCTCATATTCTGGAACACTCTCCTCTCCTCTTTGGTCCTTATGTCACCTACTCAAGGAAGCCTTCCCTCTAAATTTTGTCCCCTACAGCCCATAGATTTGAGAGCACTTAGCACCATTTGTACTTATAGTTGACTTAATGATATCTATCTTTAGAAGACATGGGCCGTATGTATCCAGTTTGCACATTTCCCAATGCTCAGCACAGGCCAAGCCCACAGTGGACACCCAGGAAGTGTCCCCTAAATGAACAAATATAAAAGGGGCCTGTGACCTGCCTTGCAGATGAGACAAGGGAACTGACAGCTGGGGGTTCTGTCAACTCCTCCCTGCTCAGTCTCGTCCTATGTCCCGGCACGGGTCCCTGTGGCCTTCTTCTTGCTCCTAGTTCCTCCTGGAGACTGCTGAGGCCCCCACCCCATTTCCCCATCCTATGCCCCCCCATACCCATCCTTCCAAAACCTTTGGTTCTTTCCCAAACTCTTTACCTTCGATCTCCTCTGGCCGCAGCTCCCGGTCCTGAGGGGGCACAGAGAAGTTAAGAATTTCCTGGATCACTGCGAGGAACTTGTACCCCTTCCTCCTTGTTCTTTGGAGCTCCGCACTCAGCCCCCACAACATGCACGCATGGGGCCTGTGTCTGTCTGATGCTGCTCAGACCTGGTTGGCCCGCCCATCCCTGCTGACTGTGCGGCATCTTTGGGCCCCCTTCCCTGCCCCGCTGCCCAGACCTCTTCCAGGGCCTACCATGCCACCCCTGCTCTTCTAGGGCATGGAGCTCACTTGCCAGAGGTGGATCTGGGGTTGGGCAGAACCTCAGGCTTGGCCCTGGGGGCCCCAGTGTCTCTCTTGCTCTCTATCCCTCTCCAGCACCTGCCCACACCCTCTTGGTGGCTGTCGCCCATGATTCTCTGGGTCTCTCTCTACCCCTTTTCTCTCTTTCCTGGGGGTCTCCCTAGGGCTCCGCGATGTTTGACCTCGTTTGTCTCTCCACTGCTCTCTGGCCCCCACCCCCTGGATCTGTGTGGCTTTGCTCCAGTGTCCCCACTCCATCCTCTCCCCGTTCCTTAAGGAAAGGCAAAGTGGGGGGCAGGGGCAGGGGCAGGCAGGCAGGTGGGCACCGTACATACGAGCTGGGTGGTGGCGATGCTGGCCCGCAGGAAGATGCAGGCGGGCCCCACCAGGCTGCTGAGCACCGAATAGCCCTGGATGCCCGGCCCAGGGCTGCCCTGCTCTTCGGGCTTGGGGCTGGGGCCTGGGCTGTGGCGGGAGCCCCCTGTGGGGGAGCCAGGCCACTGCCTGCCATCCTGCAGCAGAGCCTGCCATGAGCAGGGGCAGGGCCCTTTCCATCCCCACTCAGCCTCCCGTGTCTTTGGAACCTGGCACAGGACAGTGGGCTCTCACCCACCCACATCCTAGGCCGGCAAAGTCCACCTCTTCCATCAGCTGGGAAAGCTGAGGCCCAGAAAAGGCAAGAGATTTGGCCAAGGCCGTTCAGAAAGCCAATGACGGAGTGAGACCGTGGACTCAGTCTCTGAGTCTCCAAGGTCAAGACTGACCAGCAAGAGCAAGGAGAGCCCAAGCTGATGAGCTCGGCAGGGAAGGCCCAGTGGTCTGTGGGGCCAAGAGCAGGATGGGCCAGAGTCTGGGAGCTCCCAGGGGAGATCTTGGGGGGCTAGGGCAGTGGGGCCAACACCTCCACCTCTGACCCCAGCCCAGCCCTCTCACAGGGCTCTGTCCACCCCGTCTGGCCCTTCAAGGGTCCAGCCCAGCCTTAGCCATCCTACCTTAGGCCTCTGGGGTTGAGGCCGCTTGGCACAGTTTCCCATGGGCCCTTGAAACATGCAGGGCCTGGAGTCCTGGGAGCAGCCCAGGGCGGTGAGAGTCTGGGAGCCCTGCAGGGGATTTTCCTAGCATTTTGTGGGGAAGATCAGGGGCGGGTGGGCAGGCGGGGAGTTCTGGGCACAGGGGCTTGGGCCCTGATCCGGGATTATCTCTGAGCATCTCTGCTGGTGAGGGGGGTTATTGAGAGGCCAAGGCCCCTGGAAGGCACGGCCTTCCCATGCCCACTCCTAGTGTCTTCCAGGCACCCCCTCTCCATCAGCCTTCTCCCCCAATCCCTACCTCTAATCTCTCCCAATCAGGAAAGATTTAATGTCTTCAGAAGCAGGGCCTGGACCTGGGAGGGGGAAACCAGGTGCCCAGTGTACCAGGCAGGCTGGGGCATCTCTCTCCTCGGAATGGCAGATGATACCAGGTGGTTTGAACTCTGCAGACGCTCCCCCAAAGCCTGTCCTGAGAGAGGAGGCTACCTATGCCCAGCCCAGGAAGCCCCTGCCCGCCCCTGCCAGGTCCCTAGCTCCCACTCAGAGTGTCTGCCCCGCCTGCCTGACCCGACCAGCCACCCAACCCTTGTACTCAGGCCAGGAGCTGAGGAGAGCAGACTCTGCATGCTGTGTGCTGGAAGCCAGGCTCAGGGAGGGTAGAGGTGGGGAGGGACACCAGCCTACTTCCCCAGTGGCTGATTGACCGACTGACCAGCGCATCAACACACATGTCCAAGGGCTCCTGCACCTCAGTCTGTCCTACACAGCCGCAGTTCGGGTGTGGAATACCTGTTGTACCCTCACGGTCCCCTGGTTGATGACAGCCCCACACCCCTGCCCCCTTTACCTGCCCATAGGCTGCCTGCACCTGGGTCTCGAGCTCCTGGAGGAGCGCCCGCCGCCTGGTGTCTGCTGGGCTGGCAGGGCCCTGGCTGGGCCCTGGAGTGCCCTCAGAGGGGCTGGGGTCTCCCACGGGGAGACTGCCATCTTCTGGGCCCTGGAAAAGGGCCATGTAGACCAGGGTTGGCACCTCCTTCTGGCTGAAGGACACCGCCTCACTCCGGTGTCCCCGCTCCTGTGGGAGGGTGGCCTAGTGGGCAACTGGGGGGCTGGCCCCACAAGGTCCCTGTACTCTTACCTGTTTCTTGTTCCATGGGCTGGTAGGGCCCCAGACCTCCCAAGTCCCATATCTTCCCTCGCACAGCCCCTCCCAGAGACCCCATGCCTCCCCCACCCCACCACCCTCCAGCCATCATGCTGGCCACAGAACACACCCCAGGCCCTGCGACGCCATCCTTGCAGACCCCAGGTTGCCTGGCCTCTCAGGCTTCTGGTCTCTGGGCATCTCCCCACACCCTCTTTCCCCGTTTCTGTCTCAATTTCGGCCCCATCTGCTCTGTGTGTGTCTTCTGTGCCTGTCTCACCTGCAGGCCCTCCCTCAGCACCCCTACCCCTGCTGACATCTGTCCAGCTCTGTCTCTGCGGGTGTCTCTGCCCCCACTTGCCCGTCTCTCTACCAATACCCTCCCTTTGTTGCAGGAGACTCTCACGTTCATCCGTCGGACCTTCTGTCTGTCCATCCTTGCTTGTTCTGTTTTCCCCACCCCCTCTCCCAGGATGGCTCCTGGGTCCCCCCACCAAGCCCCACCCCTTCTACCTGCTTCTCCCCACCCAGAGCCCCAGGGCACCTCTGCTCTTCCCTACCTCCTGCCTTCTGCTGACCTCCAACCTCCTGCCCCTCAGGGACAAGGGTGAGGGTGGGCCAGGCAGCCCCCACTGGCCTCTTGTGCCCCCTGGTTATGCCCCCAGTCTGCTTACCACCCAGCCGCCTGCTCCTCACCTCCCAGAATAAGGTCAGTCGTCCTGCCCCGGCCTTGCTCCAGGCCCCTCATGATTTATTCACCTGTACCCCGCACCAGGCTTTGTCCCAGGGAACCAGATCCCACCAGACACCTGTCACCTGAGCTAATGGTTCTGGCCTCTCTCGGCCACTTGTGGCCATCCATTCATATTTTTCTGGGACCACACAACAGACCCTGTCTGCCCTGAGGGCCCTGCTGTGAGGCACATCTAATTCAGAAAAGGGTCAACAGTCTCCAAGTGCAGGGGGTACTGACTGGGGCATCTGGGAGGCTTCATGGAAGAGATGAGGGGACAGGGCAACCTTCTAGGCATTGCTCACTGGTTTAAACCGGGCTTAGCCCCTGGTGGGCGCTGTGGTCCTCGGCAGGGATCAGCTGTGAACTTGGAGTGTTCTAGGCACTGGAATCTGGCAGGATATGTTGAGTGGAGGCCACATAAGGGTGGCAGGGGTCAATAGCCCCTGGAGAGAGTATGGGTGGCAAAAAACTGGAGAAAATGTCAGGGGCTGAATGTTCAGCAGTCATCTGTGGAGTACCTGCTATGGGCTTTCCTGGGTCCTGGGAGCCAGCCCCTGCCTCATGGCAAATCCCACCTGGTGGGAGAGGCACACCCAGTATGACGGTGGAGAGAAACGCCCAGCAGGCTACCTAGAGGGAGCAGAGGGGGCCTAACTACGACTGGGGTCATGAGCCAAAACCAGGGGGACAATGGGCGTGACCACATGAAGCGGGGGCGGCTTTGCAGGCAGAGGAAACAGCCTCTGCACAGCCCGAGTGAGTCTGAGGATCTAAGGTAAGGCTAGGGCTGAGAGACAAGTGGATGCCAGCCAGGTGGTCAAGGGCGCGAAGGGCTCATTGTAACCATTTACGCTGATCATTTGAAAGCTCAGTTTTCAGCATCCTCTCGCCCCTCTGAGGCCTGGGTTACACCTCCTTGCACTGCATCCCAGGCAAACACTGCAAACATCCTTCAGAGAGGAGAGTTCTGTTTTCTGCAAAGTTATTCAAAGGGCCTGCAGGCCTGAGCTCTCCCATGCACTCGCTGTGTGACCCTGGACAAGGCATTTTACCTCTCTGTGCCTTAGTTTCATTATCTGGAAAATGGGGGTTGGCCTAGTATCTGTCTCATGGTAACTTTGTGAAAATTAAGTGATAAAGGACCTAGCAGGTTCCTGGCAGATAGGAAGGGCTTAAAAAATGGTAGATGCCATATGATGAACGATTCCATGTCCAAATAACCATCTAAGAAGGTGGAAATAGTGAGAAATGTGTGTCCCAAAGTACAAGCCGAGGTAGTGGGGGCTATATCTGGTCAGGGTCTAGTGGGTAAAAGTGTTTCAATCAAGAAGCAAAGCCTTTGTGTCTAGGGGGAGAAAGCCTGGCTTGGAAATCCTTTCTGGCTTGTGTTCAATGAACAGCAACCAGGACATTTCCTTTGCTGCCCTTGACTTGTCCAGTCTAACTTAGCCAAGCTGGAGACCCTGCTCCAGTGTCCAGGAAGTCCAGGTGGATCATCATGTCCAGGTGGTTGATGGATGGACAAATGGATGGATGGATGAATGGTTGGGTGGGTAAGTGAGTGGCTGTCTGGATGGGTGGGTGATTTGACAGATCAGTGTTTGAATGGTTGGTGGTTAGAAGGATGGATGATTGAGTAGATGGATGGATAGATGGACAGATGGATAGACAGGTAGCTGGACAGATGGATAGGTGGATGGATAGCTTGGTGGGTAGATGGAAACTTGGGTGGATGAATGGACAGATGGATGCTTGGATAGACAGGTGAATGGCTGACTGGATGGAAGGGGGTAGGTGATGAGCTATGGTTAACTGGTTGGTAGATGGATGGATGGGTGATTGCCCAGAGAGACTGCTGGGTGGATGGCTGTGCGGATGGATAGATGGATGGATGACAAGACAGAGAGGTAAACAGCTAGAGAATGACTGGGTGGGTAAATGGGTAGTTGGGTAGACTGGGTGGATAAATGAATAGGTAAATGTTTTGATGGATTCCTGGTCAAATGTTTGGTAGTTGGATGGATGGGTGATTGGGTAGATGGGTGTATAGAGAGACAGACAGATAGCTGGACAGAGGTGGATAGAGAGCTGGGTAGATGGATTGCTGGCAAAGCTCTTATATTCTTCATCTAAAGTCCATTAGAGTGGAGGCATATCTTTCCTATTTTGGTGTCTCCTGTGACTTCCAGCCCACTCATCACCTGATATATACTAACCGATGTGTGAATGAAGCCTTGTGTCTGTCTCCCCCCAACTCTGAGCTGTGATTCCTCTGATGGCAAAGATGATGGCTCTTTCTCCACCATGGCTGCTTACAAGCTTGCAACCTGATAGGCACCATGCACAGAACCATGTTGAGATATGACTTCATACTCACTAGGAGAGCTAAAGTAAAAACGACAGCACCAATTGTTGGTGAGGATGTGGAGAGGTTGGAATGTCATATGCTGTGACTGGGTTTATGAAATGGTAGAGCCACTTTGGAAAAGAGTTTGGCAGTTCTTCAAAATTAGTTACCATATGACCCAGCAATTCCACTCTTAGATGTACACCCAGGGGAACTGAAAACAAGTTCACATCAAACTTTGCATGCAAATGTATAGAGCAGCATTATTCATAACAGCCAAAACGTGAAACAACCCAAGTGTCCATCAGTGCATGTATGGGCAAGCAAAATGTGGCCTATCTGCATAATGGAATATTATTCAGCCATAAAAAGGAATGAAGCACTGCCCACACTCTACAGGGTGGATGAACCTGGAAGACATTATGCTATGGGAAAGCAGCCAGACACAGACGACTGCACAGTACAGGATTCCAATACGAAATGTGTAGAAGAGGTAAATCCATAGCAACAACATAGATTAGTGGTTGCCAGGGGATGGGTGGAGGGGGGCAGGGGAATGAGGAGTGACTGCTCACAGACATGGGGTTTCTTTCTGGGGTGATGAACATGTTCTGGAATTAGTGGTGATGACTGCACAACTGAATATACTAAAACCCACAGATGTACACTTTGTAAGGTGAATTTTAAGTGGCAATAAAGCTGTTTATATATATTTAAAAACCCTCCAAAGACAGGCATTGATGAATACCTGGTGGAAAGTCGGTACAGGTAGATGCCTGGCCCCTTGGGCTGGTAGAGCCATGCTTCTGGGCCCAGGGGAGGAAGCCCCGGGTGACCATAGAGCTAGACCAGGGTCTGGGGCTGTGGAGCCAGAGGACTGTGGGTAAAAGCAGTGACCTGGAACACACAACATAGTGCCAAGCCATCCTGGGGTACCACCTGCCCAGGGGACCTCAGCATGATGGCTGGAGGGTGTGAGCTGGCAGCTGGACAGAACATCTCCCCTCTCCCAGGTCTGTGATGCTCACGCGCAAAGGGAAGGTGTGCATGCTCCAGGCCAGAGCAAGTGAATGAAGCTCTCTGGGCCTTGGCGTCCTCATCTGTGTAATGGGAATAAGATTCCCTCCCACTCAGGGTGTTTGTGGAGATGAAATGAGACCATGTACATGAGAACTTTTTGTAAGCTGCTAAGTGCTGGGCAGATGTTCCTCCAGCTGTGAGTCAGGGATAAAACCTCCCCCCACCTCTCCCAGCCCCAGGCAGCTGTGGGCTCAAAGGAGGCTAAGATGCTCGTGATTAGGCCTGTTTGGGTTTTTTCCCCATGCATTGAGTGGGTACTTTTGCACCTGGGAAGGATACCTTCCTCTCTCCTTGTGGCTCTGTCAAGAAAACCAGGTGGCAAGGTCAGGCTCAATCAGGCCCCAGTTCCCAAGAAAGATTACCACACCCCCTGAGAGGCCCCCACTCCGGGAAGCGGCAGCCAGGAGATGAACCGGGCTGGGATGTCAGATGCGCCTGCAGGGAGGCAGGCCCTGGGCTCTGCTTGAAAGGACACAGCCCTCCCAGCCCTCCCAGGTCCAGGAGGTCCTGCTCATTCCAGTCTGTCTTAGCATCCCCTGGAATCCCCAGGTCTAGCCTGCATTTGAAGAGAAGAGAGCTCTTGGACTCAGTTAAAAATAACAACCAAACAAAAAACAGTTGGGAGACTACAAGGCCTTGCAGAAGAAAGGATGTGGATTAAAATTAAGGCCCCCAAAGCCAGACAGACCTGTATTAAAATTCTGTTTACTAGCTGTGTGATCCTTGGAAAGTCTCTTAACCTCTCTGTGCTTCAGTTTCAGTACCACTCCTTAGGGTTGTAATATATGTAAAGGTTTCAGCACTAGGCCTCAGCCCCTAAGGGTTTGCTACTATAATTAACATGGGCAGAGATTGTGTAAATAATTGTCTACTGAAATTGCATTTTCACGCAATAAGCATTTTCTACTGAGCGCCCATTGTGCGCTGGTCCTGGGGTCCCAGCAGTGAGCCAGGCCCTCAGGCCCGGCCATCTGTGCATCATGAGGAGCTTGTGTGTTTGGGGAGGGGCGGTGACCGTGATGCTAAGTGTGGGGGCTTCTAGTAAAGCCACAGCCCTGAAGGCAGGGTACACCCATGCAGAGGAGCAGGCGGGCCTATCCGGCTCTGCCCCGCCACACTCAGCCCTGCCCAGGACCAAACTCAGGGCAGGAGTCCACGAATTCCGGGGATGAACTGGAGGGAGGTGGAGCAGAACCACATAAATAAGGTCTCGGGGCTCCTCCCCACTTCTCGCGGTGCTTCCCCTCACTGCTGGCCAGGGAGTTGGGTTTGGACTGGGTTGGGGGCAGGCCCAGGCTGAGTCCCCTTTTCCTCGAGGGCTGACCACCAAGCTGCCTGCCTCTGGGCCCTGCAGCCGTCCTGTTTGTCTGTCCCTCCTAGGGCTGCCCCGCACCGTCGTGTGCCTCCCAGTCTGAGGTGCTCTGCTCCTTCTGGAGGGCGAACAGCCCAGACTGCGCCCAGGCCACCGGCTCAGGCGGCTTCCCAGGCTCAGGCCGAGGCTGTGGGGCTGGGTGGGGCCAGGGCTCTCTTGCCTTGGGCTGCATGGACTGCGGCCACAAGCTGCTGCTGTCTGTCCACCTGCCTCTGTTCCATCCCTGGGGTGCTGTGGGATGGGGTCTCCACCATTGTCCCCTTCTCCCAAGACACCATTGGGGCCGTGGTCTCCTCTCCTTCTCCATGGTTCATCTTCTCCTCAGCAGGCTCTGAAACTTCTGTCCTATCCCCATGTCCTGTCCCCACACTCCTGACCCTTCCCCAGGGTCCTGGGAGACCGGGGTCCCTGCCCCAACCCCACAGCCTTGTCCCCCACTCCACCAGGGTACTGCAGGGCCACGCGCATGCTGCTGGCTGACCAGGGCCAGAGCTGGAAGGAGGAGGTGGTGACCAAGGAGACCTGGCTGCAGGGCCCACTCAAGGCCTCCTGTGTGAGTGGCTGTGCCCAGACGGGGGTCAGGGGCTGGGCCTTGGGGGACACTCAGTCCACAGCCAAGTTCTGTCCAGGTCCCACAAACAGGCACCCCTCAGGCCTAGGGAGGTGCACACCAGAGGTTTGGTCCACCCTTGCAGGGGCCAGACCTGGGGTAGGGGCCTTGGGCCACTTGGGCAGAGAATTCAAGTCTCAGGGCCCTGGGGTGTGGCTTCAGCTGGGTATGTCCCCTTGGGCTTGTGGAGATGGGAGCGGCAGACTTGGGCAGAATGGGCCCTACAAAGCAAGGGACCTGGTTGCCCAGGCCTGAGGCCCATAGCCTTTTGCGGAAGAGGGGAGCATTGCAGCACCAGCCTGGACAGAACCTGACCAGCTGCCGGGCCACTGACCCAGGGCTGTATGGCAAAGACCAGCAGGAGGCGGCACTGGTGGACACATTGAATGACGGTGCGGAGGCCCTGCACTGCTCTGCAGCCTCCTCATCCAGCAGTTCTGTGACTGCAGCTGGGCTGGAGTGCAGCGCCGGGGCTGGGGAGGCCCCCCTGGCCAGGTGAGCCAGGCATGCCGCATGCTGCCCCGGGATGGCTCCCGTTCACAGGAGGAGGACAAGGCCTGGTATGTGCAGGAGCTGCCAGAGCATCTGAAGCCTTTGAGACTCTGCCACCCCAGAACCAGGAGGCCAGGCCTTCCTCATGGGTGACCAGGTGAGTGCTGGGGCTGGCCCCCTGTAGGTGCATTCCTCAGAAGGGCAGACAGAACCAGAGCAAGGCCGTGGCCAGTTCACTGGAGCAGTCAGTGGTCTGGCTCCCAACAGCCCCTCTCTCTCCTGACCCCTCTGAAGCCCCTTTGTGCCCTGCAGATATCCTTGACCGAGTACAACCTGCTGGACTTGCTGCTGAATCACCAGGCCCTGACCCCAGCTGCCTGGACTCCCTCCCCCCGCTCCCAGCCTACGCAGCACGCCTCAGCACCCGGCCCAAGCTCAAGGCCTTCCTGGCCTCCCCTGAGCACACAAACTGCACCAGGTTTGCAAGATATGAGCTGCTTGGCCTCCCTGGGGAAAGGGGCTGACTTTGGTGAGAGGAAAACTGCTGTGCTCACCGAGGGGCCGAGAAGGCATGGGGGCGAACCCTCTGCCCCTTCCCAGGCTGCCTCGGAGCAGATGGGGGCCAGGCTGGGCATCTGGGCCCTGGAACAGCATGGGCCCCTGGAGCTGCCAGGAGACAAAAAAGAGTTCCAAGTCCAGAGACACTCCAGACCTCAAGGATCTACCCAGGAGGACTTCCTGCAAAAGGGAGCTGAGCCCACCAGGGGTACTCATGATTATAGCGACATGTGCAACCATCTCAGTCTGCAAGTGGTCTCCGTACACTTAGATGCTATGCACACATGTACACTTGAGAGTGACACGCACACTTGGGTATTTCACATGTGTGCCAATGTTACCTGTTCTCATGTGCCACCATGGTCATCCCCAGTGGTGCGGCAGGCATCCCGCAGAGCCCAGGTGTGTGACCCAAGGCAGGCCTGGAGCTATGGGTGGCCTCCCACTGCTTGAGGACTCCAGCGGGTAGAGGGTCTCCCTCAACTCCAGGGAGCCTCTGCCAGCCCCGGGTGGAGCACCTGGCCACCTGCCCAGCCCCAGCCCACCCGTCCCTCCTGAAAGGCTGTGACTACCTCCTGCTGGATCATTGTACAATGTGGAGTGAACAATTCTAGTCAAAAATGCTTGGCAGTCTCGGTGCAAACCTCTCAGTGGCTCTCACTGCCCTCTGGGCAAAATCCACAGCCTAAGGCGATTGCCGGTCCCCTGAGATAAGGACTCCGGAAGTTCCCCAGCCTGCCCTGCCTGTTCGCCCTTAGCACCACACTGCCCTTCTCGGCTCTCCAGACAGCCCAGCAGTGCCTTTCCCGCCCTTGCCCCCTAATCCCCGCTGCCTCACCTCTTCAGAGCTCTCACCCTGACCCCTCGCACTCCCTGCCTCGCTCAGCTCCACTCTTTGGGGTCCTGGCTGACCAGTTGTCTCTCAAACCCTCCTGTGAGGAAAGAGACCCATCTGGTTCTTTTCTGCTCCCCTGCCCCCAGGTGGGGTGGCTGACTCACCTTTACCTGTCAGGAAATGGGTATGTGAACACCAGCCAGACCTGAGTCCATGTCCCACTCCAAGGGGAGGCCACAGAGCGCTCGAACACTTGGTCAAGTCTGTTTTACACGAATCTATCAGACGCCTGTCCACGTTCCCAGGCCTGGTGCCCTTGTTCCATGCTGGGCCGACTGGGGGCTACTTCATCTGCCCTCTCAAGGGAGGACCTTGTCCAAAGCCCACAGCTCAAATGGGAGAGCTTGAATTCAAGCCCAGGCCAAGTGACTCCAGGCTTTTTCACTGGTGGTCCTCAGGAAGGGAGGGGGTTGGGGGCCAGAGGCAAGAGTAGGTGGCTGTCCCGGGATCTGGAATGACCCCAGCAGGAGCAGGCTCCTTGGGATGTAGAGGGGCCGGGGAGCTGGCGCTCACTATGGAAGCCTCACCTACCTGACGCAGGACCTGGAGCTGGTTCCCAGGGCACCGGGAGCCCCGGCAGGCTTTGAACAGGAACCATGACACAAAGGAGGACTTAGGAATCTTAACCTGTAAGCGCTCAGGAGGCCTCAGGTGTCACCTACCTCAACACCCTCCCCTTACAAATAGGGCAACCGAGGCCTGGAGGGGAGAATGGGCCTCCGGGTTCACTGAGCAAGCAAGCAGGTGGGCCATGACGATCCCCTGGGTCTGAGGCTCCCAGGCTGCAGGCCTGGCTGCCCTGTAAAGGGGCCTGTGCCTCACAGAGTTCGAGCAGAAGCCTTGAGCTGGTTCTTGTGTGTACTGGATTTTGGGGGCTGATTGGCAGTTTTGGTCACCGGAGGATGAGAGCTGGCCTCTTTTGGGGGGAATGCCCCGGGACGGCCCTGTTGGTCCCCAGAGGAAGGCACTGGAACCCTGAAGCACCCACTCATTGCCCTGGAGGCAGATACTGCTGTCCTGGTGGGTTTCCTAACTGCCCCAGGGAGACTGCCGGGGAGGGCCATGGCCTGTGGGGCTCCTCTGGGCCCTGCATCCCTTGTCCCCTGAGCGTTCACCAGAGTGTGTTCAGTTCCTGCATGGTGTGAGGAGGGCAGCCACGCAGTTCACCACGCAGGCAGACAGGACAGTGACCACAGCGCAGGCCTGGGGGCACTTCGGCTCTCTGCATGTCTGAGGGCAGCAGGAGGAAAGTTGCTCTTTTGAAAGCTTCCTGCAACGAACTGCTTCCACATTCTTTGGGGCAACTGAGCTGAGTGTTTTCACTGCACAGCTCCATGACCCCAAGAAGGCATTGCAAGAGGATCCTGCAACTGAGAGGAGGGACTCCCAGGAGGGGTAGGGCCCCTCTTTGGGTGGCAGGGGACTGGTGTGAGCTGGTGCAAGGTATGGGGTGACAAGATGGCTAGGTTGGGGAGGCAGGGGGCTCCTCCAGCTGGAGAGAGGACAGATGACACCCGGGTCTGAGCTTCCTCCTGGCAATGCCCCAAGCATTTACACAAATGAACTCATTTAATCCTTACAGAAGAACCCAGGAGTAGAGGTTATTAGTATCTGCATTTTACAGATGAGGAAACTGAGACACAGAGAGGTGAAGTAACCAGCTCATGAACACACAGCTGGTTAAGAGACCAGGTCAGGATTTGAACCCAAACTCTCTAGTTCCAAGCTCTCTTTGCCATAGGTCAAGCTTGAGCTACTATTTCTTGCATCCTGGTACAGGGTAACTCTGGTGACCCCCTAATTACATGGGGGACAGGAACCCTAAAAGAGAGGTTGAGCTTTCGGCTATCAGGGAGGGGATGGGAGTGGGGCCTGCTCTACTCTGAAGGCTGGAAGTTTAGAGACTGGGGGACGGGGTGGGACATGCCAGTTACAGGTTAGAAGCTCTGTCCTCCTGGGAGCTCCTGGTTCTCATCTGCTGCTGCTGGGCCAGAAGGGGTGGAGTCCAGGGACTGGGATACCAGCCTGGGGAGGGTGCGACGAGGGGCACAGGGAATGGCCCTGGACCTGGACAGAACCGGAGGCTGCTCCCCGTCCACACAGACAGGTGGGAAAGCTGCTGTGGGAAGTTTAGCTTCATTCCTCTCAGTCTCCTACCTCCACCACCTCCTCCAGCTGTCAACATCCCAATGGCTCTGGCTTGGGCTCCATCCCTATCCCCACTCTTCCCCCATCCCAGCTCGTGAGCTGCCTGAGGACTCTTCCCTACCCTGGTCGGGGCCCTAGAACTGGAGGTTGAGACCCTGGCCATCCTTACCCAAATGTGCAGGCTTGGGCAAGTGGGTCTGTTTCCTCTTCTGACATCAGGGAGTGTCACAAAGGGCCCCACTATTTACTGAGCACCTCCTTCGGCCAGACACTTGGCAGCTCTTAAAATCTGTTTTTACAGATGAGAAAACAGGTGAGAGCTGGAATCTTCTCCCAGGCAGGCTGACTACCAAGCCTACAAGCTTCTCAAACAGCCTGGAAAGTGCTCTGGGCTTGAACATGCTCTGGGCCAATCTAGTAATCAGTGAAGAAGTTGTTCTAAAATTTAGCATTAGTTAAATGTTAAATATCCTGATTGAAAGCCAGTGGAAGCCTTGGGAATGTCAGGTGCAAGAGCATGGGTCATGCCCAACCTCTGGCCTGTTGTGCTGTTTGCTTTCAGAGCCGGAGGGGCCAGAGCCACTCTGCAAACCTGTGGGGATGAGTCCGGTGAGTGTGTGCAGCCTGAAGCCTCCTTGCAGAACCTACAGAGACATTTACCCAAGAACTGCTGAATGTGTGTCTGGAATGCGTTTTTGGCAACAAAACCACACTTGAGTTCCAAGTCTTCCTGTTGGAAGACTTTGGACAGGGTGTGGGGGAGCCTTTTGGTCTCCAGATAGGATTTTCCCCAAGGTCAGGTTTGCTGCCCCTTCAACTCATTGTATAAACCTTGTTCTTAAGCGGGGCACCCCGGGGTGGGGGGACTGAATGGAGATGTTTGGACTGCCCATGTGACGTGTCTGTGACTGGATTCTGGCACAGAAGTGTGTCTGTCAACGATGAGAAGCTGGTGGCCTCTCAAAGAGTCAGGCTCAGTACGTTTAAGTCTTTAAAGAGACACACCGATTAGGCCACACCTGTGGAAAGTTACCATTTTGAGTTTGAAGCAGTTGCTTTTCCTGTTATTCCAAAAATAGGGCAACTACAACTTTGGCTCATAAATCCAGCCAAGGCAGAGCCGCAAGCACAGCAGGGATTTTCACCCAGCTCCGGCCTGACCATATCTGGGTGCATCTCTCCCTCCCCCCCACCCCATTGTCCCCTGGTACCAGGTCCTGACCTCCAGACACATGTGACCCAAGCCCATCCAAGTCCCAGGCACAGTGCTGGGTCCAAGGCATGAGCCCCCAGACAGAGCTGGGTCCGTTCAGGGTCCTCCCCTGACCCATCCCAGGTGGCAGCTGGCCAGGGCCACAAGCTTGTTTTTCTGTTCAAGAGGCTGCAAGGATGCAAATTTGGAGCAGACTATGGGCTTGTTTATAGCTGAGAGAGTGCAGCCTCTACATGGAGAAAAGTGTGTGTGTGTGTGTGTGTGTGTGTGTGTGAGAAAGAAAGAGAGGGTGGACATGATTCTCGTACTGAAAAGCCAGCACTACTCCACTCCTCCCCACTTTTGTTCATAAATGCCTCCTTTCTGGGGTTGGGTTTCTGTGACCAGCTGAAACTGTGATAGTTTTAAAATATGTCCAGAAATTCTTTGACAATTTTCCCCTCAAAGTTTGGACCAAATCCTCTACCCCTTGAATGTGGGCTGGACTTAGTGACTGCCTTCTAATCGTATGTATGGCGGTCGTGATGGTGCATTATGTCCACGACTAGGTCATCAGAGGCACAATGGCTTGTTCCTCACTCCCTATCTTAGATCCCATGCTCTGGGGGGAAGCCAGCCACCATATCAGGAGGACAGTCAACAGCCCTTATGGAGAGCTCCAGGGGATGAGGAACTAAGGCTTTCGGCCAAAGCCAGCACTAAATCCGCGGACAGTGTCACATGACACACTGAGCATGTGACCAAGCCATCTCAGGAGGGAATCCCCCAGCCCATCAAGCTTTCAGAGGGCTGCAGCCAGGCCACCACCTTGACTGCAACCTCATGAGAGGCTGTATTAACCATGTCTCTTATTTTCTGTATCCTGATGCTTTGATAACTCCCAGGGTTAGTCAGTTCCTAGAGTTGCTAAACAACTTGCCTTTCAGATGCAGACCAAGTGATTCAGAGCCCACACCTCCAACTGCCTCCTTTACTGGGTCCACCCCAGGGCAGACACCAGACAACCAAGGACAGCCCCTGCCCCTGAGAGCCTGCTGGAATTATCCAAACCAGCCAATTCTCAGGCTGCTTACCCTGCCTCGCCTGTCCTTCCCATGAAAACCCCAGTAAGGCTCCTGCCCACAGCCCCTACCTCCTCCCTCTGCCTCCTGACTGACCCTTGTGGTGGGGCCCTTCCTCGTGTGGCCCCTGTGGTGGCATGCTCCCTCCCCCTGGGATCTGTGAGTAACAAACTATCCTTTCAAGGCACTGCCTCCTAATCTGCTGGCCTTGCCATACCTAGATAATAGTACTAAAACCTCTGTAAAAGAGAGACTGACCGAAAACCACACAGCCCAACAACTCCCGAATTTCTGCCTCAGAAACAGACATAATGAATGTTTGTTTTAAGTGGCTGACTTTTGAGGTAATTTGATAGGCAGCAATAGATGACTTATACAGAGTTGGAACCAAGCTGATACCACCCGGCTTTAGTGTGGGATGGGACAGGAGCAGCTTTCATGGCTGCTCGGAGGCTCCAGGAGCTGTTTTCCAGAGGTTTTCTCGTTGCTTTGGTCGAGGTTTGGTGTCTTCCCGGAGGTCACCTGCAGAAGTGTTGGTCAGTGCTTGGGACAAATTCTCATACTTTCTACAGGAGTCTTCCCCTTGATAATCCTGATTTCTGATCGTGAGCCCAGTGTGGTTGAGCCTCAGCAATGCATGCTGCAGTGAAGACGTCCCCAGTGGAGCTCATGCACGTAGAAGAGGCAGGAGACCACGGTGGCTAAGGGAGCAGGTGATGAACGTGGCTTCAGGTTCCAACAGTGCCCCTGAGTAGTTGTGTGATCCGGAACTAGATACCCCAAGAAGAAAACAGACCTGAAACATTTGCACAGTGCTTGGCTCTTAATAAGTGCTCAGTAAATGGCTGAAAACAATTTTAGTAAGAACCCAGCTCTGGAGATATTAACACCACCATTTTCTTTGGTGCTATCTCCATCAACATGTTGTGAAAGCCATGTCCCTTCTTTCACCATATATTTTGTACAAATAAGCAATCAAATAAGAGGGGGGAATAAAGGTGATGAGTTGACCTCTAGCAAAACTTGAAGTTTGACATTTCAAACAAATCATCACTTGGGTCCTTGATTCTAGAACAAAACAGAAATAATACTGCATTGCAATGTCCTCTCCAAGTGAATTTTTTTAATTAAGGTATTATTGATATACACTCTTATGAAGGTTTCACATGAAAAATAATATGGTTACTACATTCACCCATATTATCGAGTCCCCCCCATACCCCATTGCAGTCACTGTCCATCAGTGTAGTAAGATGCCACAGAGTCACTATTTGCCTTCTCTGTGCTACACTGTCTTTCCCATGATCCCCCACACACCATGTGTGCCAATCATAACACCCCTCAATCCCCTTCTCCTGACCCTCTCCCACCCCTCCCCTTTGGTAACCGCTAGTCCCTTCTTGGAGTCTGTGAGTCTGCTGCTGTTTTGTTCCTTCAGTTTTGCTTCATTGTTATACTCCACAAATGAGGGAAATCATTTGGTACTTGTCTTTCTCCACCTGGCTTATTTCACTGAGCATAATATCCTCCAGCTCCATCCATGTTCTTGCAAATGGCAGGAGTTGTTTCTTTCTTATGGCTGAATAGTATTCCATTGTGTATATGTACCACATCTTCTTTATCCATTCATCTACTGATGGACACTTAGGTTGCTTCCATATCTTGGCTATTGTAAATAGTGCTGGGATAAACATAGGTGTGCATATGTCATTTTGAATCTGAGAACTTGTATTCTTTGGGTAAATTCCTACAAGTGGAATTTCTGGGTCAAATGGTATTTTTATTTTTAGTTTTTTGAGGAACCTCCAAATTCTTTCCACAGTGGTTGAACTTACATTCCCACCAGCAGTGTCGGAGGGTTCCCCTTTCTCCACATCCTCGCCAGCATTTGTTGTTCTTAGTCTTTTCAATCCTGGCCATCCTAACTGGTGTGAGGTGATATCTCATTGTGGTTTTTATTTGCATTTCCCTGATGATGATCTTTTCATGTGCCTGTTGGCCATCTGAATTTATTCTTTGGAGAATTGTCTGTTCATATCCTCCGCCCATTTTTTAATTGGGTTATTTGCTTTTTGGGTGTTGAGGCGTGTGAGTTCTTTATATATTTTGGATGTTAACCCCTTGTCGGATATGTCATTTACAAATATATTCTCCCATACAGTAGGATGCCTTTCTGTTCTACTGATGGTGTCCTTTGCTGCACAGAAGCTTTTAAGTTTGATGTAGTCCCATGTGTTCATTTTTGCTTTTGTTTCCCTTGCTTGAGGAGATGCATTCAGAAAAAAGTTGCTCATGTGTATATTCAGGAGATGTTTGCCTATGTTATCTTCTAAGAGTTTTATGGTTTCATGACTTACATTCAGGTCTTTGATCCATTTCTAGTTTACTTTTGTGTATGGGGATAGACAATAATCCAGTTTCATTCTCTTACATGTAGCTGTCTAGTTTTGCCGACACCAGCTGTTGAAGAGGCTGTCATTTCCCCATTGTATGTCCATGGCTCCTTTATCATATATTAATTGACCATATATGCTTGGGTTTATATCTGGGCTCTCTAGACTGCTCCATTGGTCTGTGGTTCTGTTTTTGTGTCAGTACCAAATTGTCTTGATTACTGTGGCTTCCAAGTGAATTTTTTAAAACCAAGTTTTTTATTATTACATTTTGAAAATCAACACATTATTTAAGAATAAAAACCAAACTGATTGTTCTAATCACATTAAGCAGGTTGAAAAGCTATTTTCTCAGACACAGCCCTCAGTGTGTGATTTGCTTAAATGGTGTAATTAGTCAAGGTTCTCCAGAGAAACAAAACCAAAAAGATACCATCTTGCAGGAACGTTTCAGCCCCAGGCAAGTTTGCTCTGGATCCAGTGGGACTGAATAACAACATTGGAAAGTTGGGGGTAAAAGGGTTTATACCAAGCTTTATTCAAGGGTGGCAGGTCAAGTGCTAGAATCACGTCTGCATCTGGCAAATTTGCAAACCATCTCTGTCTCTGCCTACAAGGTAGAGCACTGGGCGGAGCTCTTTATATAATAACACCAATAATAACGGCTCATTGTCAATGGGTGTGGAAGCAGTAGCCTAGCAGTAAGCCAATTACATCAAGTAGATTAGGGTCAGGTGAGGATCCTGGCCATCGGAACTTCCATTTTCCCTAGAGATACATATATGTAAAGAGATTTATTTATATGTAATTATAAACTTTACTTATCTATATTTATATATAGAGAGAGATTTATTATAGGGTATTGGATCACATGATTATGGAGACTGAGAAGTCCCACCATCTGCTGTCTGCAAGCTGGAGGCGCAGAAGAGCCAGTGGTGTAGTTTGGAGGCCTGAGAGCCAGAGGTCTGATATAGGGTCCAGTCCGGGTTGGAAGGCCTGAGAATCACGAGCACTGCAGGCAGGGGATGGGTGTCCCAGCTCAGCGGTCAGGCAGAGAGTGAATTCACCCCTCCTCTGCCTTTTTGTTCTATTCAGGCCTCAACAGATTAGGTGATGCCTGCGCACAGTGGGGAGGGCCATCTGTTTTACCATCCACCAATGCAAATGCTAATGTCTTTTTGGAAATACCCTCACAGAAACACCCAGAAATACTGTTTACCCAGTTACCTGGGCATCCCTTGGCTCAGTCAAATGGACACATAAAGGTAACCACCACAAATAGCTTTGGTAGTTTTCCCTTTTGCAAGTGAGACACAATCTCTGCTCCTTTTAGTTTTGCATCTGAGCCCTCAGATCTATAGGGTCATCATACCAGCTGTGTGGAACGGCTCTGCTTCTTCACACTTCACATCCCTATGCTTTATGTCTTTGTCCACATGGCAAAGTTCTCCCAGGACTACAGATGCCCTCAGATCCAGTACATCTCCCTGATTCCTGGGAGGGCTGATGCTAGGACCCTGGGATTGGCCTGAGCTGTTTTGAAGTGAGAGATGCAGCTGCTCAGCATTCACTCTGGCCCAAATGCAAGATGTACTGATTGATAGGGTCAATTTTCCCCCCAACAATTTAAACCAGCTCTCAAGGTGGCCCCCATTTCTCCTCCACTATACCTCCAGGCCACTGTCTGGACCTCTAGGTTTCAAAAGCATATTTTGTTTTGTGTTCACATGCTCAGTTACATGTCTGTTTCCCTATTATATGATGAGAAACCTTTACAGAGAAGGGACTACGTTATTATTTTCTTCTCCTCTCCTTTGAACTGAGCTGTAACTTCTGTACAGTACATGCACTTCAATTACATAGCTCGACAAATGTTTACACATGTGGGCAGTTGCAGTTCTGCCTCCCAAAGGAGAGTTATTCTGTTTGATGGTGTCACTGGGCCCAAGAAAATCCAAAATGATTGTAACCATATTTATTTGTTACATAACAAGCCATCTCAACATGAATAAGACAACTCACATGTCTTATTTCTCCCAGCTCTGTGACTCTCCTAGTCTGGGCCAACTTGACTGGAGCTTCATGGTCCAGGTCACCCTCATTCTCAGACATCCTGCAGCTGAAATGATCCCCTTCTACATGATCCCTTGTTCTCCAGGAGACCAAACCAAGCTTGGTTGAATAGAGGCAGAAGGTTTTCCAGCAGCAAGCAGGGCAAACCTCAATGCTCAAATGCTTTTCACTTTGCTAATACCAACAGACATTAGGGATGCCACATGGTCCAGCCCAGACTCAAGAGGTAGAAAAATCCTTGGTGGGAGGAGCAGTGAATTCACATTGCAGAAGGGCTGTTCAGGAGAATGGAAAGAATTTGCAATTAGTCACTGATGTTCTTCAGCAAAAAGTGAATGATCACAGGTAGAAGAACTGAGATGCAAGCAAGCAAAGAGGTGGATGTGCGGGTTATTTTTAGGGTAACTGTGGATACAATGAAGGTTCCTGTGGCCAGGACTCTCACCTGGCCCTGGTGGCTAACTCACTACACATGTGTGGGCGATATGGTGTTATTGACTCTATATAAAGAGCTCCGCCCAGGGCTCTGGGTGACACGGTGGCACAGCTGCAAGGCTGCAAGAGAGCAGAGACGAGACTGGAGTGGTGGCAGCACAGAGGACAGAGACTAAGACAGTTGTGGGGGCAGAGAGGCCCAGAGGCAGAGACCGGCTTGCTCCATGCAGACTCGCTCTGAATGGACAGGATTCCAGTGATTGACCTGCCACCATGAGAATAAAGTTGGGTATAACCCTTTCACCCCAAGAACGTTCTACTGTCATTTCTTTGGTCACATTGAATCCATAGTGAACTTGTCTGGGGCTGAAACCCATTGGCAAGACAGTCACCCTAAGTGAATAGAAACAGAATGTATGTCATATAAACTAGTAGTAAAGAAAAATGGAATGATATATTCACTCATCTAAAAGAAGGCAAGCAAGAAAGAGAAAGAGAACAAAGCAGGCAGGGTGAACAGCACAAAATAAGGCAGACTGAAACACAAATATGTACTAGCAATTAAACTAAATGTAAATAGATCACCCATACAGATATGCCCTGTTGATTATTTTTGCAAAGATGCAAAGACAATTCAGGGGAGGAATGACAATGTTTCAATAAATAGTGCTGGAGCAATTAGACCACCCTAGGCAGAAGATGGGAGAAAATGTTTAGGATCTAGAGCTAGGCAAAGAGTTCTGAGACTTGACACTGAAAACATGACTGTCTTGCAAATGAGTAGGAGCTGTTTGAAGTACAATATTCCTCATCCCAGTAGTGAAAATATCTTCATCTGGGCCATAATTCTCTGGACTATAGATGGCATTTCTCATGCCTAGCTCTCGTAGCACCTGTTGGAGTTCGCATACATCTGCCATCTAACAGGAGAGGATGGTAGATCACCCAGATTGGGCCACACAGCACGAAGTGCAGCCATGAGCCAATCGAGGAGGGTGTGACTCCCTGGGGTCTGATGTGCATTTTGTAATCGCTGCCTCAAGGCAGGCTGCACTGTCAGGGAAGACAGCTTTCCCATCTCTGACGCCGACAGAACAATTCCATCCACCCCTAAGTCCCACAGACCCAGGAGCCAAGCTGATATTGACTCCGAGGGCTTCTGCCTAAACCAGGAGCCCAAATCCACCAGCTCAGCCTGAGTATAGGGGCGGAGCATAGAGTGCTCCGTGACCTGGGGAGGGGGCTGCTCCTCTCCTTGGGGAACTTTCAGCTGCTGGGTCTTTATTTTCTTTACAACCATGGGGCATGCTTTCAATACAGGAGGTGCCAGTGCCTCTGGCATCACCCCTTCGTCTTTCTCCAGCTCCTCCATTTCTGGGGCTGATGGCACCTTTCCCTCCCCTCCCCCGAGTGCCTCCTCTGCTACAACCTTTACCTTTTCTAGTGTACCTTGCAGCAATGCTACCTCAGTTTTCAGAGGGTCTTTTACCTTCAGCTCAATGCTTCCCAGCTGATGTTCTCTGACCACCTCCGCCTGTGCTTCCCTCAGGAGTTCGTCTTTTTCCTTGATGACCTCTTCCTCCTTCAGAACACCTGGCAGCACTGCCGTCTCGTCTCCAATGGCTCCTTGCTGCTGGCGCTCTCGTGCTGCCTCTTCTCGCATCAAAGCCATCTCCTTCCTCAGGTAATCCACAGAAGTTTACACCTCATGTTTTCGTGCCGCTTCTCGCATCAATGCCATTTCCCTCCTCAGGGAATCCACAGAAGTTTGCAGCTGGCGTTCTCGTGCCACCATTTCTTGGGTCTCTTCTGTAGACCTTTTTAATACTGTGAGAAGCAGCCAACCCACAATCCCCGCTGCCTCACGGGCACTCTGCTTCTCAAAGGATCTGCTTACTATACCAAGGGCCACCACTGCAGCCTCAGGTGTCACCTCCACTTGCCTCCAGTCCTGGGGTGGGGCCCAGTCCTCTAGAAGGCAAGCCAACTCAGACTACATACCCATTGGGGGACAATCCACTGTCTCCCCATTCACAGGGCAGCCCATTGAAGCACCCCTCCCATAAGGGCAGCTTGTCTTTTTCCTTGGTCAACAGTGAATCCTGCCGACTATGCCAATTGTCTTGCAAATGAGTTTCAGCCCCAGGCAAGTTTGCTATAGATTCACTGTGACCAAAGAAATTTATAGCAAAGGGTTCTTGGGGTGAAAATATTATACCCAACTTTATTTCCAGGTGGCAGGTCAGTCACTAAAATCCCGTTCACTCAGAGCGAGTCTGTGTTATCACTGCTGCTTCGGATGCAGCAAGCCGGTCTCTGCCTCTGGGCCCCTCTGTCTGCACAACCATCCTCTGGGCCTCTCTGCACAGTCGTCCCGCACAGCCGTCCTCTGGGCCTCTCTGCACAGCCGTCCCACACAGCCGTCCTCTGGGCCTCTGCCCTCGGTGCTGCCACCACTCCAGCCTCTGCCCTGCTCTCCTGCAGCCTTCCAGCCCTGCCACCCGTCATGCGCAGAGCACTGGGCGGAACTCTTTATAGTAACCCAATAATGGCTTATTGCCTACAGGTGTGGAAGTGGTAGCACAGCAACAAGCCAGTTACATCATCAGGTGGTTTAAGTTCAGTGAAGATCCTGGCCATAGGAACCCCACTTTACCCACAATGACTTATAAAAGGAAAAAACTGATAAATTGGACCTCATAAAAATTGATAAACTGGACCTCTGTAAAATGCCCTAGTAAGAAGATAAAGAGACTAGTTTAGAGTGGGAGGAAAATATTTGCAAACTACATACCCAATGGAGACTAGTATCTAGAATATATAAAGAACTCTTCAAATTCAACCATCAAAAAACCCCAAGCAATTCTATTTGAAAGTCAGTAGAAGAAATGAAGAGATTTTAGTGAAGATGATACACAGATAGAAAATAAGCAAATGAAAAGATGATCAGTTTCATTAGCCACTCAGGAAATGCAAATTAAAACCACAATGAGATATCACTACATACTTACTAGAATGGCTAAAAAATAGTGACACCACCAAATGTTGGCAAGGATTTGAAAAAACTGGATCACTCCTATAATGCCAGTGAGGATGGAAATCAGCATAGTCACCGGAAACCAGCTTGGCAGCTTCTTATAAAACTAAACATGCAAATTACCACACAACCCGGCAATTTCAATCTCTTGGACATTTATCCCAAAGAAATGGAAATCAGTGGTCACACACATAAAAACCTGTACATGAATGTTTATATATTCATAATAGCCCCAAGGTGGAAACCCCAGATATCCATCAGTGGGTGAATGGTTAAACAAACTGTGGTTCATCCACACCACTGAGTAGACGGCAACAAAAAAGAAGGATACATTGAATAACAAAGATACTGATACATAGAACAGCCTGGATAAATCTAGAGAGTTGTGCTGAGTGACAAAAAAAAAAATCCCAAGTGTTACATACTGTTTGATTTCATTTATATAATGTTGTTGACATTACCAAATTATAGAAATGGAGAACAGATTAGTGGTTGCCAGAGATTAAGGATGGGAGAGGGCAGGTGTGCGGAGGGAAGTAGGTGTGGCTGTAAAGGGGTGACATAAGGGATCCTTGGGTGATAGACTGTTCAGTGTCTTGACTGTGGTGATGGATCCGTGTATCTACACAGGTGATAAAATTGCATAGATCACACATACATACACACACATGCACACAGGAGTCCAACCAAAACTGGAGAAATATGAACAAGACTGATAGATCGTATCAATGTGAATATTCTGGGTGTGATATTGTAATACATTTTCACAAGACAAGAGGTTGTCTTGTCTCAAAAGAAAAAGTTTAGGTAAAAAAATGAAATAGACTTACATGCCCTAGTTAAAAGACAGGATCTGTCTGTCAAAATTACAAAAAAAAAACATTAAATTGTTTTCTTTTTACAAGAAACACATTTAAAGCATAAGGATATAGAAAGTTTGAAAATGAAAAGTTGGAAAAGATATGCCAGCAGGCATTAACTAAAAGAAACCTAGTGCATCATATTAATATCAGGCTGGCAGTACTTTATTGCAAAAAATAAAATAAAATAAAACAATTAAAAATATAGAGGAAATTTTGTTCATGTGAAAAGGTTCCGTATTAATCAGAAAGTTGTAAAAATTCTAAATTTGTATGCATCTAATAACATGGCCTCAAACTACATAAAGCAAAACATGATAGAATTACAATGAGAAATAAACTAAACTGTGATTGTGTGTGTGTGTGTGTGTGTGTCTATTTGCCAATATTGTTTCATTTATATTTTCTCCTAGTCCATTGTGGGATATTTTAACATACTTCTCTCAGTAATTGATAGAACAGGCAGAGAAAACAATCAGAATACAGAACAGTTAAACAGCTGCAGAATACATTTGCTTTTCAAGCACACTTGGAACGTCCACAAAATCAATCCTATAGTGGGCCAGAAAAGTCAACACGTTTCAGTGGATTGAAAATCGTAGGGTATGTTTTATGTACACAATAAAGTGAGCTAGAGTCCAATTCTAAACAGAAAACGGCTTCAGGAGAGTCTGCAGAGCCTTCACACCATGTTCCAGAATCATCGAACCACAAGTGCTAAGGAAATTCATTACTTCACAGAAAGTAAGCCCACACACAAAGAAAAATCTTCCTCAACTGTTTTTTCTTCTTTGGGATTTGATGTTTTTAAATTTTTGTTGTTGAGGTATCCTACATATACTGTAAGGTGCACTGCTCGTAAGTGGACTTCTTGGTGAACGTCCATGTATGTGCACACCTGTGCAGTCACCACCAGATCATACAGGACATTTCCAGCACCCCAGAGGGGTCCACGTGCTCTCTTTTGGTTAATACCCTCAGTGGTACACACTGTTGAGGTTACTAACACTATAAATGAGTACCACATGTGTTTCTGAATTTCATATAAATGGAGTTATATACTATGTGTTCTCTTGTGTGGTTTCTTTCCCTTAACATAGTACTGTGGGACTCATCCCAGAGTGTGGCACTATTCCACTGTATGAGCATCCAGTTGATTTTTCCACTCCCCCCTTGGTTGATATCTGGGTTGTTTGTTTGGGGCTCTTATGAATAAAGAATAGGCTCATGAGATTATGAAAGCTTGTTAAATACCAAATCTGCAGGTCGGCTGGCAGACTGGAGACCCTGGGAAGATCTGGTGCTGCGGTTGAGTCTAATGGCAGTTTACTGGCAGCATTCCCTCTTCCTGGGGAGATGTCGGTGTTTTTTTAAGGCCTCCAAGGGATTAGATGAGGCCTACCTGTATTATGGAGAGTAATCTGCTTTACTTGCAGTCTATTAAACATTAGAAATCTCATCTAAAAAAATACATTCACAGAAACATCTACATTAATGTTTGACCAAACATCTGGATACTGTGGCCTATGCAAGCTGACACGTAAAATTAACTATTATCAGTACATACCTAGGAATGGAGCTTTAACAGTTCCTGCAAACAGATTCTCAAGGTGGAGGAGCCTTTTTCGCACTCCCACAAACGACGCCTGACAGTTGCTGCCATATCCCTGTTAACTAACATTTGGAATTGTCAGTGCTTTAATTTTTCTAATGGGTGTGTCGTGGTAATTGAATAGGTGAGGTGCATTTCCCTGATGACTAATGATGCTGAGAAACTTTTTGTACATTTAAGGCTTGTGTAAATTGCCACACAAACTACCTGAATGTTGTCGGGCAGTCCAATCCGGGGAGATCTCCCTGTGTGCTAGGTGAGACCTCAGTGGGGGAAAGGGGTCTTGACTGATTGAGAAAGAATTCATGAGCAGGTGGAGCAGGTACAAGCAAAGAGTCGTTTAATAAGGCAAAAGTACACACTCAAGGAGGGAGTGCGGACATGCTCCAGAGGTGAGCAGCACGGAGGGGTTTGGGTTGGGTGGTCTTATGGCTGGTGTTTAAGCAGGGCATGGAATATCCACCTGGACAGGTGAGGCCTTCTTTGGAATAAGGAGGGGATTTCTGGGAAATAGGGTGACGCCCTCTTTTTGTCCTTAGGTGGCCTGCCTCTGAACTGTGTGGCCCCAAGGGGTGTCATTTTCAGTATGCTAATAGTGTATACTTTCAGGTGAAGTCATGGTCAACTTCTCCATGTGGGAACCAGCCAGTTTGGGCAGGTCTGTTATCTATACCCTCCCTCCCCACAGAGCAGTTTGCACAGAATGTTTAGAATATATACAAGAATCTCACCGAATGTAAATACTTACCAAAGTCCCCGACCCCCTCCCTGCTCAGTCTGCCTATCGATATACTATAACCTTAAGACAGCAAATGTTTTTTCTTTACATTGAGAATTGGGCTGGCTGTGAAATATGGACACAGGTGAGCTAGTAATTTGCTTCTCCTTCAAACCAAAGTCTTTAAATATTTGTTGAAAATATACTTAGTTTGACTGCATAGAAGCTGTTTTAATTTTTAAATTTGCTTACTGAAACAGATTCACTTTTAGTATCTGAAAAAAAAAATCCCCAACCTTTTCCTACTTCCTTATAGTTTTCATTCTTGCTTCAGGTTGTGTATTAATTAGATAAAAGTTCAACTGAGGTTACAAAACCTGCAGAACCAAGCTAGGTTTCTCTCCCCCAACTGAAAGTCCGGTGTCATCTGGATGAGGCTGGTGTCCACCCTCCATGATGTTGGGGGCCAAGGCTCCTGGCCCCCTCTGTCACACTAAGGGTGTTGTCCCTGTATCCTCCAATTTCCAGCCAGGGAACCATTGAGGAGGCATATGCTAGGCTTTCGGGTAGATGATAAAATAAGTCACTTGTTGCCAATAGACAGCATGGCCCCATACAGTACTCAGTTTATAATTTCTGACTTTCAGTTGACAATGACTCTTAGTGAATAGGCCTTGCAAATGTGCTCAGGAAAAAGAGGCCACTGTTATCAAGAAGGTCTTCTTTCTCCCTCCTGACTCCTTCAGTGGGGCAGGCCCAATCCTATTTAACCAGTCGTTTAAGGAACCAAGGAGGGGGCAGTGAACGGGCACTTTATAACTGGTTTATTCCAGTTGTGTTTTATAGACTGGCCTCTGGGGAAGCTCCTGCTGTTTTCTGCCTAAATCCTGCTCTGACTCTGGATGACTTGCTGTGAGATCAGTGGCACAGATCGCCCCACACTCTAACGGAGCACCTCGTAGAGCCAGCTGTTGAAAAACAAATTCAACAGCATACACTTGAAGATCTTATTGGCTTTATTAAGAGAGTCATGAATCCGGCAGCATCCCACCTAACAGGATGAGAGATGCCCTGAGGAGTTGTGTAGAAGGGAAGGTTTTGGTAGGAAAGAGGTAGAGCAAGAAGTTATTAACAAAAGAAAAGAAGAGATTGTTTCAGGCAAGGTTACTTTCCTTTAGGAGGAAGAGCAGGGGATCTTACGCAGATTTTCTCATTTTCTTTGAGGAGGGTCCATGTGACAGATGACCTCATTGGTGCTGACCAGAAAATTCTTGATTTGATACAAGGTCACATTCCTGGAATAGGTTGAAACTGTAATTAAGTCTTGGTTTGTTGTTGTGGGGGGAGGGCAAATGACTCCATTTTGGGCTTTTTTTTTTAACAGTTCCCCCCTTCTGATCAGACCCTCAGCCTGCCTGAGAGGTGTGATAAAAATGTAAGGCCTTAGCACCACTCTCAGATGCCACTATGTAGTTCTCATGGTCTTTTACTAGTCCTCTGTGTGACATTCGTGTGTCATGGTGTTTTTGCTTAATCTCTGTGATACTGTCAGATCACAACTGCAGGTTCACCATCCTTACGCTGGTCATTGTCCTCAATTCTCCTTTGAAGTTCCAGTCTCAGGGAAATCATCTGCTGGTAGTTAGTGGCTGCATTTAAAGCTCTTGAGAGGATACAATGCACCAGGGAGATCATAAGCAGGATAACTCCCCATGTTTAGCATGTACCTTGGAGCCATATTTCCTGAGATCCAAACCAATCAAAACAAAATGAGTCCCTCCTTCCAGCCAAATGGCTTGCTCAGTCATCTTATGCAACTGGTTTTCAACTTCCCCAGAAGCATTGATCCAGGTACAGTAGGTGGTTTTGACTATAGCATGGGCACCTCCTGCTTAGCAAGGGTGGATATAGCAATATAATCAAAGACTAGCCTATTATCAAGGACAACTTTGGCCAGAGAGGCAAAGGCTCTTTGCTGGGTAGCTAATGTCTTAAGAACATTACATTATTCTGCAATAACTTCAAGAATTAAGGAGGAGTTCCTGATCACAGCCTCATCGACAAGTAGGGACCTGCCAAAAGGGTGAGTCCTGAATCATGAAAGCCTCCTGGTAGGTCCTTTCTAACTCAGTGATGTAAATTCAATGAGATGTCTTATTTTGCTTTTGAAAGGTTAGGGGCACAGTGAAAGGATGTCCTAAATTCCAGAGATTACCTCCCTTAGCAATGGCCAGGGAGATACAGATGAGGGTGCTATCTTTCCAGGCCAGTGCCAAAGGAAAGGAAAGGAAAAGAAGGAGACAGGGTTTCATATCTAGTTAAAGTATACAGTCTTGATCTCGGGCGGAAGCAGTCCACCTTGGTCAACTTCTCTTCCTTGTCAATTTTATTTGCGGGTCCCCAGCATCTTCTAGCTTGGCAGCAGTGCAAGGGGTCAGGTGCACTTGGTAACGTCCCCTCCAACAGGGCTCAAGGGCTATGTTCTGCTAATGACATTTCCAGAATTACCCAGTCGCCATGTTCTAGACTGTGACCAACAGGATCCTCTGAATTGGAATCCAGGAAGTCTTCTTTCACCAATAGACATTAATTTTCCAGTGACTATCTCATGCAGGATGCATTTATGTTTTCAACAGGGGAGCCAAGAGCAGCCAGCAAGACCAAAGGCAATACCTTAGGTCAGGAAATCCAGTGGTTTTGGCAAGTTTAGAAATTTTAAGTTTGAAGATCCTATTAGTTCTCTTGGTCTTGCCTGGTGATTGAGGATGATGGGGACAGCGATAATTTCAAGGAGTTTGCAAGGCTTTCATTAAGGCTCACATGATTTGCTCAGTGAAGTGATTACCTGATCACTGGAGACTATGAAAGGTATACCTAAGTGGGAAACACATTCTCTTAATAGTCTCTTTGCCAATGTGAGGGCAATCAGCCTTGAGACAAGGGAAGGCTTCACCCCACCTGCAAAACACTCATACGATTACAAGAACATGTCAATTAACTATACTAAGTGGCAGGTGAATAAAGTCCAGCCAAAGGGTCCTTTGAACCCCCAAGAGGAGGGCTGAGGCCTCTGAGAACAAAAATAGTTCTTCCCAGGATTATGGTTCTGGCAGGTCAGACATTGCTGGTAGACGGTTTTTGCACTTTTGTGGAAGGCTCCCCACCAATGGCCATTCATAATTTGCATCAGTTTAAATACATAATGGTGGGTGAAGGAATGCAAAAAACAAAATATGGCATTTGTCAGAGAGCTGGGAAAAAACAACTGGCCATCTTGGATTTCCTATACCCTGGCTGGTCATTTAATTGACAGCCATTGTTTACCTATCTTAATTTCTCTGATCCAGGAGCTGAGTGTTGCCACGTTATAAGGACATCAGGATGGCAAAAGTCTGGCAATGAGGGGTAATTTTTTCCAGAAGCAGAATAGACTTCATCCTCATGTGCCACAATCTTGATAGATTGTTGGGCTACCTTTGCATGAAAGTCAGCTAGGGTGTTTCCCTGGTCTTCAGGTTTTAGTACTTTTAGTTGAGCCTCAGCTTTGATGACAACAATTTCAGAAGGTAAGAGAGTAATTAATACAAGTGAAAACATTATACCAAGACATAGCAGATTTCTAGGAATCTCACATGATTTCTAGAACACTTATTGTGGGTAAAATTGCAATATTTCCAGAATCTCTCGCCTGGCTTTAGCACATCTCCGTATCAACAGGTGTTTCCAAGGGGTGGAGAGTAGTCCATCTCCCTAGCAGTGGGTAATTACATGGGTGAGCAAGGGCTTATCTGGACCGGAGAGGGTGGGGGGAGGATTCACTCACTTCTGCTGCAGCAGGAAATGGAGAGATGCTGGACGACTGCTTGTAAGTAATAAACGGGTTTTAAACCTTATTTCTCTCTTTGGCTGATTTCGGGTTCAAATGTATTTTGCCCCAGGATTTCCCCTCCCCAGAGTTACACTTACATACCTATATAAATACAACATAAAAGGGCTTAGACTTCTTATTTGAAAATGCTTCCCATGTAATTTAACATATCAAATAAATGTAATTAGTTTGGCAAATCATTTGGAACATTCATTTTTTTCTGAGTCAAAAAAGACTTCATTTAGAATTTTATTTGGGAAGTTTGTTAAAAAATAAAAAATAATTTTAGGGGTTTTAAAGCACTTGCCTCAAAAAATCACAGAACATTATGAAATTTAATACTTGATTATCTATTAGTCAGACTTACCTTTTTCAATATTAAGAAGACTCATTTTCCTAAGTAATCAAAGACATGATACAAGCAGCAAATACAGGAAAATATTTTGGTAAAACACAGACTCTTTGGTTTTTTAGGCAGATCACTTAAAAGGTAAAGACTTTCACAATCTGTTATCAAAAGTAGACTTAAGTCCAAAAAAAGAACTTTGTCCATTTAGCAGAAAGAAAACCAAATTCTAATTTTGCACCAGTTTACTTTTGATACTAAAACATATCCATTCCAATCTTTGTCAGTCTTGACTATGCATAAATTTCCTTTCTAAAGATTCCTTTTCCCCAACTTTCTACAACATTCTTTTCCCTCAAAAAATACACCTCCATTCCTCATGCCCTTCTTTTACCAAAAATATACATTTTACTTTCCTTGCATATGGAGATTGTAACTCAGGGTGTGGGGGGGAATCTCGGGGCAAAATACCTTTGAAACCAAAATCAGTCAAAGGGAGAAATAAAGTGGGAGAAACCCATTTATTTCTCACAAGCAGTCACCCTACAAACTGCTCATGCTTCTGTGGAACAGCGGCTCTTTAAAGGCATGAACCTGCCATTCCCTCATTTGCTGGCAAATTAATAAACTATTCCTCTCCTTTCCTCAAAACCTTGTCATTGTGTTTTGGGATTTTCCTTCAGTGATAAGGACCAGTTTTCAGTAACAAAAAGACTGACACACCCATCCACCTATGTCAGAACATTTTTCTTTCCCTCTGGGTACATTTAGCTTAGGGGTGAAAGCCTAAAAAAAATTGCTATCAGGCTCTGAACATCAGCTTCTAATTTGTCCAGATTTTTTTATCATACATTATTAAATCCTCTCAAACATCTTGTTTCTTCCAGGACAAACAGTAAATATTTCCGGCAGTGTTAGACAATCTCATGGACTCAAGAGGTGCCCTCAAAGACAGTGCAAAAGATATTGTCACAGATCTGGAGTACACTCATAAAGTGGAGTTCTGGTCTTGAAAAGGGCCATTATCAACAACTTTGAGTGAAGCATGAGTCCACCAGGTACCCGGAGAAGTCCTAGTAATAGGCTGGTCCTTAGCAGGGCCTCTGGGGCTCTTTCCCCTTGCCCCACTGCAGGCTCCTGAACCCACCCTGGGGAGGGTCACAGGACAATTTGGGGCTCTCGAGGGCTTGAGCGTGTCCCTGAGTGACTGGTGTTGATTTGGGGGCTACCACCCACACGAGCCTCCCTCCCCCTGAGGCCCTGCCCACAGGAGGTGTTGGGAGAGCAGGGAGGTCTCCCCACCTTCTACTGTCCTGCTTCACTCCCTCATTTAGCTGGACGAAGATGTGACATGAATTACTAAGAAAGATATGGCAGTAATTTCTCTGAGCCCTTCATATCTAAAAAGTCTCTGTCTCCCCGTTTGGCTCAGTGTGTACATTTGAGGTTGAGAACCTTCGGCCCGACCTGACAGGCCCGGCTTTGATCTTCCTACCCCCAGCCCTCTAGGTAGGAGACCAAAGGTTTCATTCTTTGGGACAGGGCCTGTTTTTCTCTTGGGAAGCTTTAGGATCTTCTTCGTAGTCTTGGTGCTCTAAGACTTTGCAGCCGTGGGTGTAGGTGTAGGTGTATGTCCTTCCTTCTCTTAATTTTCCTGGATTGTTGAGGTCTTTCAGTCTGGAGATGTGTTTCCTTTAGCTCACAAATCTTCTCAAATTATTCCTTTGATGATGTCACTTTCTCGGCTCTATTAGTTGGATGTCAAATATCTTAATTTCATTTTCCATGTCTCTTGTCTTTGTTCTCTTTTTTAAATATTTTACCTCTTTTAAAAAATATATTTTCTTTTTAAAATGTTATAAAATGTTTCTTTATATTCCAACCATCCAGGTGGATTTTTATTTTGGCAATCATTTCCAATGTCCAAGAATTCCTTCTTACCCTGTTTTTCAGTTTTCCTAGCTGGGGAGATTCTGTGCTACACTGCTGAGAACCTTTTGAACCAAAGGACTTACTCCCCAGTCCCTGCATACGGTGGTGGCAAACAGCCCTGGCTGTGTGCCCATGCTGGAATTGCTTTGGAAGATATTCACCTGCCCAAGGTCACACCCTCCCCTAGGCAGCCCACATCCTGTGACTGGTTGATGAAGGAGTATAAAGGCCCAAACGTTGTTCCAACTTAGGACAATCCTCCAGAAGCATCCGGCTCCCATGCTTCCTGTGGGATGGCTGAGGCCCTCACTGATGCCTCACTGTAGCCCAATCTCTCCCTCCACCCAATCTGGTTTCCTCCCTTTTTCTCCTATAGGTGTTGTCTCCAAGAAAAGAGGCCCAAGAAAGCAGACACTGAATGGAAGTTTGGAGCAGGATCACTCACCACCCAGCTAGCAGTGAGGACTGTCGCTGATGGCAGGGTGCTCAGAGAGCTTCTGGCATAAGGTAGCAGAATGATCACCACACTTTAACTGGGGAAGAGAGAGGAGTAGGGGGATGAGTGGGATGCCAGTGGAGAGGAGAGGAATGGCTGGCAGACACAACAGATCAGGCATGGGAGGAATATGAAGGAAATCGTCCCTACAAGAACAGTAGAATTAGGTGTCCTTTGCTAAGCTTGACTGACACTTTGGAAAAAAAGGTGGCAAAAGGCTGAGAGTGATGAACCGGCATGAACAGCTACGTGGCGTGAAGGAAGATAGCTGGCCTTCCACCTCCCAAAGCCAGTGGGCAGAGCATGAAGGCCAAGTCCGGGACTTAATCCTAAAAGGGGAAAGATTCAGAAAGATGAAGTTTCCAAGCAATGCAGACCTGCTATGCTGAGGTCAGGGGGCCCTACCATATGAAATGGCAACATCTGGGCTGATACCCCCACATCTCGAATACCCAGCTTCTCCTGTACCCTGGAACCAGAAATGCCCCCTGTCCTCCATTAAGGGCTAATGCCCACCCACACCCCACTTACTAGAATGCCTTTCCCCTGCAAGATAACCCCTCAGCCTCTCCCAGCCACTGTGCAAATAACCAGGTTAAGTCACCATATGACCTGGTGGGGCCAGGCTGGGCTGATTAGGGAGGTAAGAGACCACATTCAAAGGAGCTGAGGACCCGCCAGTGTGTACTGGGGAACAAACCAGGGGCTGGACTCTGAGAGCATGAAATCAAAGGAGGGCAGAAGGCATAGCTGGACCAAGGAGAGTTGACTGACCTGGGAGCACTCCCCAGGGATATAGGACTTAATTTCTGTCAAGGACACCAGGAAATGGCACAATGAAGCTGTTAGGGTGGCTCTATGTAGCCATGGCCACACTCAGTGAGACAGGAAGGCCAGGAGTGCCAAACTTGGTGGTGGAAGATGCAAGTAAAAGGCTCAGAGAAGGTGGCACACTACAGTGGGTACTGTGGAAGGTGGAAACCTCTCATCTCCCAAAGCAGCAAAGGATGTGCCAGTAGGGGGCCCCAGAGTCACTGGGGCGCTCAGTGCAATGCCCCTCTGCAGGCCAGGACTGATGGGGATGCTGTATAGAAAGAGCTCCTTATAGCAACCCCCTAACAGTGTAGCCAGGTGGGAGCTTAATCACCTGAAGGAAGTGGGAGCAGGACAGTCCCATGTCCTGACATAGAGAGGTATGGAGATGGCGAGCAGACCTCAGTGTTCCTAAGGGTAAAACAGGTGGTTAACGGACATGATTATTGCCCAGTCTGGACCATCCAAGGAAATCAAGAGCAGACGATTAGGGGCTGTGGCAGTCAGTCTAAGTCATGACCCCTTGTCCAGTTTGCAAACTTGAACCTGTTTTCAGATCAAACACCTTCACTAATAACAAGACACTCATTTCATCTTTATGGCTCTAAAGCATTTTCAGGAACTGTGGCTAAAGACCAAATATATCTGAGAAATATATTATGGTCATCTGAATGACCAACAAATCATTATATCATCCTGCCCTTGTGGTACAAAAGGTAGTACATAGATACTATGAGAACTAATTAACGGAAACCTCACTGACAACAGCATCGAGAGGTCTGCAGGAGAGGCTCTCATGCCCACTCCGCGTACATCTCAGGTGCCACCGGGAGAGAGGGCCACCACACTGTCTCAGTGCCCACCACTCGGCCCAAAGAAGGCCGCTTCCCCCTCCTGCTTAAGACCCAGCCAATGAGAGACATTCACAACTCAGCGAATGAGAAGCCACAATACGTCGTACTCCCAGTCTCCCCCACTGGACTTTTTGTTTGGAAACAGCTCTCCTAACTATGGCCCTTCCTCTGTAAAAGACTGTTCTTCTCCTTTGTTCTCCAGACATGCCTATGGTTCTGCTGTAGCTATCGTGTCCTGGGTTGCAATTCTCTGCTACTCCTGAGTCAACGTGTTTTTGCTGATAGATAACTGACTTTTAATTTTAAGGTTAACATTACTATGTAAAGTGAACAAGCCTGGCTTGGTTCCACTAAAACGCTATTTATAAAAGTAGGTGATGGATGAGCTGAGGCCCATAGTGCGCCACCTTCAGTTTGGATGGTGAATGAGCACATGCTGCTGTCTACCTCTATGATCTGACCACTGGAGAAACTGCAGAGAGAAGTAAGGATTTCAGGAACAAACAAAACTACGGGAATAAGTGAGACATACCCCCTCCTGGAGACGGACAGCTGTTTGAACCTACGTGTGTGTGTGTGTGTGTGTGTGTGTGTATAGGATGTGTGGGTTGGTGTACATGTGCATGTGTGTTATGTGTGTGGGCAGGGGCTGAGTGGCAATAAGAAAGGCCAGAGGGAAGCAGTTTGAGTTTAGTTCTTACACTCCCTGGAGTTGTTGAGGGGCTGTCATTGCTCTGCCCTGCATTTGTGCAGCCTTTCAGCAGTTATGTTGGGGCATGAAGACTGCTGTGTGAGGTATTGGGAACAAAAGTGGAGACCACTGACTTTGGGCTTTCTCCCTTCCAGGCAGCCCACCCCCACTCCTCCCCACGCTCCCAACACACAGCATTATGAAAACAATCTAATTAAAAATGGATTTGACAGGCACTTCACCAAGGAGGAAACACTGATGGCAAATAAGCACATGAGAACATTCTCATTATCATTAATCATGAGGGAAATGCAAATTAAAACCACAACAAGGTAATATTACAAACTTTCATAAAGAGGAAAATAACAAACAAGAACCAAAGGTCAATAAAGAACGTTAATAAAACCAAACGCTGGTTCTTCATGAGATACCAGATTTTTGTGACAAAACTAATTAAGGTAAAAGAAAGGAGGTAAGTAAAAAAAAATTTTTTTTACACGTTAGTCCAGATAATAGAGAGGAGAAAAAACATTTCCCAGAAAATTTTATGAGCATAGTGAAATTAGTGAAATTTTTTATTCCAAAACCAGATAAGGACAAAACAAAATTACATTCTTGTTTCATTTGTAAACAGAGATGTTAAAGTCCTAAACAAAATACACAATATTGTAGTAGAAATAATACACTAAATACAATAAATCAAGTAGGGTTTATTCCAGCAGTTCGTTAGAAAATGTATCAATATAATCCTCAACACTAATAAAAACAAAGGAGAAACAGCATGTGATAACATCAAGCAATGTAGAACATGCATTGGATAAGATGTGTTACTTATTATGATACAAATTCTTACTAAACTAGGAATAGAAGAGTATTTGCTGAACTAGATGCCAAAAAATCTAGCAAATGTTATACATAATGGCCCTCAGCCCAGACACCCTGACCAAGGCAATGGTTAGCCTGAGCCCAAGTACAGGCATCCCCTTTCTTCATGCCCACTATGTCCCTTTAAGATCAGAAACAAGGCAATTCAATTTCATATAAGTGCACTTTAGTATTATGGAGGTTCTGGTCACTGTGTTTAAGAACTAAAAAGAAATATAAGATATAATGGTTGGAAGGGGAGAGATAAATTCTCACTGACAAATGATGTGCTCATTTACCTCTAATATGTGCTGTTACCTGCACAGGAAGACCCTGAGGTCTGGCTGTCCGTGTGAGGCTCTGGAGAGGCCTCTGTGCTGTCCAGTGAGCTTCCACTCCCTAGAGGGTATGTGTGTATGTGTGTGTGTGTGCACACGCAGTTGTGTTTGAGTGTGTGACAGTGTGGAAAGGTACGGCGTGAGTGTGAATGTGCGAGTGTGTGTGCCTGCAACTGGGGAGTGTTGCCTTGGACAGTGCTGTAGATTTTGCTGCAAGGGAAAATGTGGCAGAGAAGGACCTGTTCACAGGTTTTGATATAAAATTGTATCTGTTTCTTTGCCTTGTTTCTCTTTGATTTTTTTGCAGTTCATTGAATACCAGACATTGAGACTGGGGAAGGCAAAGTTCAGGTGGCTTTTGCTCAGGTCAGATGAGAAAATTGAGCTTTTCTGGAAGAGGACAAAAAGAGAATTGTGTGTCAAGGGACAAAGAGGGTGTTGATGGGACCAGAGGGGAGAAGTTTGGGGTGGGGAGGCAGTGACCCTAGGCCCAGACACTGTGCGGATGAAGACTTGGCCTGGCCCTCACGTGGGCCTGAAATGCCTGCCCCAGAACAGTGCCTGTCCTTACCTGGACTACCTCAGGCTGGGTGAGTCCCAGAGGGTGCCACCCTCCACCCTACCTACAGTAAGGACACTGTTTTATTGGCCACATACAAAGTTATTGATATACTAATGGTGTTCTTCAAGCTTCTTATTGCCCCTGCAGAATCACTGTTCTAGTGAT